>QMFE01001897.1:9071-20868 GCA_003314665.1 Tricholoma sp. MG77
GATTGAGTTGCCACACAGTCTGATGTGCCTCACATAGGATGGCATTAACTCAACTGCTATTGTCTGATCATGTCCTTGTGGTGGAGCAGTTGCATTGGGCAAATGGAATATATATCCCAAGAAACAAACAGTTGTGTTGTTTTTGTAACAGTGCAACTGAGACACCAGAACATGCACTTCTAGAATGTACAGCCTCCCACAAGCTGGTTCTGTGCAGGAATGTGTTTGTGGAAAAGATGCAGATGGAATGCCAGTCTTTTTGTTGGACTTGGCCCCATGTGATGCCCTTATATGCTTGAAGGGGTTGATTGCAAACAGACCAACCATATTGTTGCTTGCTGTGTATGTCCATGATGTTCTTTCCATCTTTGCATCCTATCCTGCTTATAATGTGTTGGCTGCAGGCTGACTATTGTAGCATTTCAAACTCACCCCTCAGTCTGCTAGGAAAGATGTACCAGTTTCTGTTGGTTGTTTTCTGGTGATTGAGGTGGCCTGGAGGCCGGTGTATATAGCTTGCATGTACCTGTGTGAACCTTTGTGGTAGGGTAATGAGTCCCACTTATCAACCCCACCCTTTATCTATTTTCTTTTTAGTCTCATTCACAAGTACGCGACACATTGGTCACGCATTTGCCCATGTTTCCACCTCCTCGGCTGTTGTGCTGACAGCATTGCTGTCAATGGGAAGGAACGGTTCAGGTTTTTAATTAACCTCGCATTTGGTGTTTCTTTGATTTATTTATAACTCATCTTGGCATTAGATTCAATATTTCCTTTTCGGGCTAGTCAACATCCACAATCGAAGGGTCTAACAACCGGACGGTAGGGTCGAGAGGTCCTGTCTGAGTGCTCTCCGCACTTGCTGGGGGCACAAGTCGCGTCTGCAAATAGAGAGCCTCAACGAAGAACCGATCCCTGAGTCATCCCCAGTTGGTGAAACCCCTAGACGAGGACTCGATGATGCCACTCTAAGACCACTCGCTGCATGGACACAACAACATCTTGTATCTTCTTTATTAGTTTTTGAGCTATCATCTTTTTTTGTTAATAATTTACCTTTTACATTGTTTGGTCCTGTCAACACAAGAGAACGCATGCGATGGGGTTGTTTGTAGTTTTTTTTGTACCCAATTGTATAAAGGTGCCCTCCCACCTGTCAAATGGAGCATCGAACTTTACTCGCACTATTACGTTCCCACCTTAAGTTTTCCCCAAGTCCCTCGAAGTCTCACAACTCCTCTGCACAACAAGGTGTAGAATTAAGATAAGTCCTCTAGTTTTCAAGTTTCATGGCCCTTCAGGCCCTAGTTTCCAAGTTTCATATTTTTACTTCTTATTTACACAGCAAGGGAGTCATCCCTCTCACTCTTTTGATTTCGACGACGGAATCGTCGTCTACGCATTTTTCCCATGTGATCTTGTTGATCGTGTTCTCAATTGTTTGTTGATCACTCAACGACGGTGCGTTGCACGTCGGTCATGTCTCATAGCACACCCGCCCCCAACCTTCAACTTACCTAGTACCATGTGATGAGCTGACCAACGTTAACACACCCTGGTTAAACCATCCTCTCTGCCACACCTTCAGAACCCAGTGTTTCTTATTAGGGACTGTGCCATGTATTTACTACTACTACTACTACTACTGATGTATCATGTGACTTACCAAATGACAGCAAGCTCCAGCTCCACTCATGACAAATAGCACAAAATCCCCATCCACTGCAGTCCCACTACCTGCTAATCAACATGCCAAACTATTGCTATATCTCTCCTGACCAGAAGAAACTCATTATGATAATGTTTTCAACACTCAAGTGCTCCAATATTGCTGCCTGTAGGTATGTATGTTGAATTCATATGTGCTTTCCATAGGCTATCTAGTCATTAAGTCAATGATCTAGGCTCTAGCTGACTGAAATTTTTTTAACTGAGTATATCAAAGGTCTTATCAAAAGAAGACCAGACACATATATTTCTGAGATCCAGTACAACATTGGAGGAGCTTTTGGCATCGAAGTAACAGAGGCTACCATTTCATGATACCTGTACCATTGTGGCTATTCTTGTAAGAAGGTATGATCTTCATTAACATTGGACCTTATGTTACTGGTTACAGATCTTCATTACACTCTAGATTACTCACACTGGAGCTGAGTGCAACAAAGAGCTACACAATCAGTTCCAAGCAACCATTGGTGAACTCTACCCACCTAAAACTCATGTCTACCTCAATGAAATCATCACATGTCAAATCGTGACTGAACATGGGCTCCTATTGGTGACAGGGCCCAACGACACTATTTTTTCATCTGTGGAACCAGGTATAGGTACTCAATCCTTCCTACAACAGTGTGCTTTACCTTGACATCATGACCTGATCTTGGATGAAGGAAGAATTCCAGAACCATGTCAACATCTGTTACGAACCGCGAATGGGCAAGGAAGGACGAGGTTGTAGGAAGGATCGGATACAGCTCAGCAGTACTGGGGACAGCGCAGGAATGTGTACTGAGGACTTAGCTGATGTTGGGCGGATGCGGAGCTATGCTAAAACACACGGTCTTGGCTTCAACCACTTTCCCAATAGGGTTGCACCTCTTGTTCAGTATCTGGGTGGACTGTAACTTCGGAGCAAGAACTGTGGTGGTCGTGCACACACACGCGAGAGCAGCACGTGAGCACGTGGACGTGAAAGTGAAGTGCGCGCGGGTTGCGGCAAGAGATGAACTTAACGAGAACAGGAGAAAGTGTTCGAAGTCGGTTTGATTTTCAATTAACAAGTGAGTTACAAGGAACTTAGCTATGTTGTATTTAAGCTATGTAGAAAGAGTGGTGCACCATGCATGGAGCGGCATAGCTTGGATAACCATACTCAAAATAAAAGATAACAACAAGCAAATAGGAAGGCAGATAATAAAAGCATGAGTGAGATGGTACTGAACAAGTAAGAGGACAAATGTGAGAATGTATTGGGATGTGCAGATTGTTCGGCGAGGGGGTAATACCACATGGACTTGCGATGGCATGGAGACGAGGTAGTATTGATGACTGAGACGAGCACGAAGGTGCGAGAGTGTGCACGGTCATTGACAAGTGAGCGTGTGCTCCGTGCGCGGACATACGCACACAGATTGCACTTGAGTGCACACAGATGTGCAAAGGCGTAGCACCTACGGAACAATGTTGCATGATTATCTGGAGTCGGGTAGGGGTTATGGAGCGTGGTTGCACAGGACATAACAACATCCTCCTAGATGCAATGAATCCCTACCCACAGCAAAACTCTATCCATGACACCTGTTTTGTTAATGATGATGGAGGCTTCAAGAATCAAGTTCCATTCATTAGGGTTGTTCATGGTAGCCATTTTTGGCTCATTTTTGATACCATTTTAAATCTCATTTATCAAAAATGAACCCCAGAATGACATCAAGAATGAGTCAGAAAATGACCATTTTTCAAAAATCGAACCCTACCATTGATTTTGCAAAAATGATCATTTTCTGGCTCATTTTTGCTTCCCATTTTTTACTGCAACATTCAAGCTCTGCCAAGACATTTCCACCATCAACATTCAACAATCAACAATCAACACTCAACATTCAACTATGGCATCAAAGCCAAAGAAGGGTGCTGCCTCCAAACCCCAGCCTGATTCAGCCCCTAAATGAGCCCAAAAGCCATCACCAAAAGTTGTAGAGTCTGCTCCCATCAACTCCTCAGATGACAAAGACACCACCATGCAACCAACCAAGGTCCACCACACCTCGTGGATGACAGCTAGAACTGAGAGGCTTCTTGACTGGTTGGAGGAGAACCCTGTAGACCACCACAAATTTTATCTGACTCTACAAAGGATGCAAAGGATGAGGGATGACAAAAACATGTTGCAAAAGGAACCAAATTGGAATTTCACAAGCTGATTGCTATGTTTGTCTTCTTGGTTGATGCTGATAAGGATGTTCGAGAAGTCTTTGCTGCAAATGCAGGCAACTATACAAAATCTGTTGATAACTATCTTGGGCAGTAAGATTTTCATTTGTTGTCTTTCAGTTCATGCTCATCAGCCTCCTCCAGGTTGCAGGAGTATTGTATATTCAATGAGAAGCTGGGGCAAACAGGTGCTGGTCTGTGATTCAAAGATGTGGAGGAGGGGAGTAACTTGTCAAATCATATCAGTTAGTTTCTGTCATCACTTTGCCATGCTAACTGTTTTTTTTTCAGAACAACTGGAACAGGATTTCCCATTTTGGAAGTGTTTCCATGGTTTTTGGCAGATGCTTCCCAACTTCAACTTGTATACAGCTTCACCTGAGCCTGGACAGAATCTTGCTGCTGATGTGCTTGCCCTGATCCAGGCAGAGGGCAAGACAATGATGACAAAGAAGATGATGCTTTTGGTGCTGATGGCACCCAGGGTGGCACTGACAACAACATGGGAGATGACAGCACTAAACAGAGCAATGAACAGGTATGTTGCCAATGGCATCCCCTATACCACTGGTATATTAACAATGATGGCCAGCTGGAAACTCCTAATGATGCTGGTTCATTCTGTGCAAGCCCTACTGACAGCCCCACTCCTGCCAGCCAGCTTCCACCACCTCTCATATTCCAAGAAAGTGGGAACTTGGGCTCAGTGCCCACCTCCAGGTCAACTTCAACTTCGACTCCTCACTCTAAGACTTCTACCCCTTCCACCCACACAACCTTTCCATTGCAGAAAACACAGGGAAAATGTTCTTGTCAGGAAACATTCATTGATGAAAACCAAGCTGAGGCCAAGATTCTTGCCACCCTTGCAGCTGAGAAACATGCTTGGAAGATGGCAGAGCATGCACAATGGATGGGTTTGAAAAGTGATAATTCAGTTTCCAGCCTGTTCTACATAGTATGTAGCACAATTCTAGTGAAAACACCTGAATAGATTACTTGAACCCAGATCCAAAGCATTCAATTCCAAATCTTAACCCAGTTGAATCTGCAGACCTTCAATCAATTGCTCTGGCAGGAGATAAAAATGTCTGCCACTCCCAGTCAATTATAAATGCAATCACAAAGCTCCAATGTCCATACTTTTTAGTTAATGCACTTCATTCACGCAAGAAGTTGTATGTAAACTTTGGCAGTTCAAGAATCAAGATTAAGGCAAATGGTGCCATGGGCACTTGATGGGCACAGAAAATTTATTATTAAAATACTACCTAGAATCACATTACTCTATCAATTGAGAGTAGGCTTCATGCCATTGAGATTGAGCTACATGCAAGAGAAGATTGCTCTCTTCCTTCTCCTCCCCCTTTCCTTCAAGGAGCAGCAGATGGATCTCGAGGCGAACAACAAACAGTTACAGGCTGAAGACCACCAACTTGCAGCCCAGCACCAACAAGAGCGCAAAAAAGAAGCCCACAATTTGCAAATGTTTGCCTTCGTCTGCAGTATCAGGGAGCTGGCACCACAGGTGCAGAACAGTTTGGCATGCAACAGTTTGGAAAGCCCTATGTTTGGAGGAGTGACAGGAAGTGGCACAGCAGACCTCAGGGGTGGGGGGGCAGGGTTGTTCCTTCCACCTTTCAGTGGGTGATGCAATCTCTTGTGCTTGATATGTGCTTTTTACATGACAAAGTGAAACTTTTTGTTTGCTACCATCTCACTACCACTATGTATGATGTTGTTACATAGACATAATCATGGATGTTGTATGGCTCCACTCAAATTATCATCAAACAACCTTTTCATGAGTGTAAGCCAAAATTCCTGTCCAACAGTCATAAGACAATGACAAGCATGTTCTAGCTCTGTCAGGTTATTGTCATCACTTGTGTCCTCCTGCATCTGTGCTCACCAGAGACCATAGAGTTCCCCTTGCCACTCACTATGGCCTTCCCCTGCCTCAATTCACAAGATAAGGTTATAAAGGATGATACAGCATTAGATCAACATAACAGCCCAAAGATGCTCCCCATGAGTGTAGATTTGGATCTGGTGTGGAAGGTATGGTTGTTTTTCCAGTGTAACTGTGCATCCTGCCATCACTACAGTCAGCAGGTAGATACACAGTCACATAATCAGATGTTCATGTTAGCATACATGTAGACACTGCTTATCATCGGATACCACCACTATACACTGCTGCACCCCACTTTGGGCTTCTCTATCATGGACTCACGCACTGTCTGTGTGAGACTGTACGTCTCCACTGGGGTTCAAAGAACTGGGTCATCCTGCCACAGCAAACAAGGTAAGTATAAAAGGGGAAAAGAAGGGGTAAATATTGGAGATTGAAGTGTATGTAGAAAATATGTTGAAGAAGTGTGTTTGATAATGAGCTGAAAGACAAGTGCTGTTTCTACAAAAAGAGCAAGCCCTTGTAAGTAAAAATTCAAAGAAACTAATAATTGAGTTTGAGACTCAATATAATCTCTCAGAAACACATATTTAGCAAAGAAAAACAAAGAATGGCCATCAGATCAGTGAGAAGGATGGACACTGGAACTTTGATGTAACAAAATACTATGTAAACATAGTAAAGGTAAATGAGAAGATACAAAAAAGGGAACAATAAGGTTGTAGATGTTGCTACTTAGCTAGAATTGAGTTTTGTTATGCCAGGAAATCTTGAGACTTGAGGGTGTTGAAAAACTTGCAAGAGCAAACAGGGAGAAAGGAAGCAAAAAACTTGGTACTCCATTCAAAAGGTGGGAGGACACCTTAAGTACAAAAAAGCAATTGTTATCTATCAATCATGAGGCTGCACATGTACTCTTGCACCAATCAAAATGAAGAAGAGAGGAATTAAACTAAAACAAGGAGGGAAATGAATGAGTTTGAAACTACAAATAAAAATAGCACAGATTAATGACATCAATCTCAAAAGAAAGTTGGCCCAGTGTCATCTAGTCGTCATCGCCAAGTGTCGGTATGCGGGAATGACTCAGGAAGTGGTACATGCTCCAAGGTGCTCTATTTACAGAATGCAACTTAGACCTGCAACAAGTGCAGAGCACTCATGAACATGAATGCTCAACCCTACCATCTGCAACATCCACCTCTTGAGTCAGATGCCGGCTAGCCATAGAGAAAATGTCTAGTGTGAAATACCAATCTTAGAGAAAAGAACAAAATAATAAGAATAATAAAGAAGTGAAAATAAAACCCTAGCTCAGCATGAATCCTTTGAGGCAAGATTGTTATTGCTGAGTGAAAAGGCATATGTAATGCAAGAATTCATGCATGACTGTCTTGTGCAAGTTGAAGTATCTTGAAGGCTGTTCATTGTAAGTTTTGTAATTTCTGCATAATCTGTGTAGGCAAATATCAAAGTAAGTAAATATGAACTTGACAAGAATTTAAACAAGGGATATGAAAGAGCAAACTAAAGCATGAAATGAGGCTGGTGAAATGGTTGATAAAAGAGGAACCTCAGAATGGGAAAGTCGACAGGTGAGTCTACTTTCCCTTCCACACTGGAGCTCAAACAATGACTGAAATCTGCCTTTAAGCAGTCCAATGGCATGCTCAACACAGATGCAGATCTATATATGTGGGAGGCCAATCCAATCAAGTGGTGAGCTAGGCTTACCTTTGAAAGATGATAGTTGAAGGTCTTCTGATCCTGGTTAAGCTCACCCTTAGCCAGCTTTTTGGATGGTGATACAGACCATGTTTCAGATGGATAGGCTGAGTCTGCCCACATCCATTCACCTGGCCCAAAGATGTGTTCATGCTCCTTGGACATCTGCATGCTACAGAAAGCCCATGAATCATGTACACTACCAGTATGCCCAACAGAGTAATCAACAATCATCAAGTTGTGAGGGGTAGTAACAAACTATCATTGTTGTGAGATTCTAAATTACAGACACAGTAAACGAAACATACCTGACAATCAATAGAATATGCTCCATCCTTATCAAACCATGCATTGCCATGCAACCCCAGACATTGATAGAATGAGAATTTTGACCCATCAACCAACAAAAAACCATCACACCATTCTGGACACATAGCTTCATCAACATATGATTTTGAGCTTTCTTTTTCCATGGCATCAGGGAGATGGATTGCCTCACCATGAGATGAAAGGAGGGTGACCATAACACGATCTGTACATTTCTCAACTCCACCAACAGAAATTCCTGCCCACTGGGCAGTGTCCTTGAGAGAAGAAGCATTTCCACAATGCCCAGCATGAAAGAGGAAGATACAGAGTTGGATATGTACCGCTAGCTGCATGTTGTTAGAGTTGTTGTGAAAGATGGGGAGGTCTTTGATCTGTCTGACAAGACTGTCAAAGGTCTGTGGCTCAACATGAAATTTGTGGCAGAAGCATTAGGGTTGTTCACAGTAGCCATTTTCGGGCCATTTTCGGCTCATTTTTGATTTCATTTTTAATCTCATTTTTCAAAAATGGACATCAGAATGAGACAAGAATGAACCGAAAAATGATCATTTTTGAAAAATCGAACCCTACCCTCGCTTTTGCAAAAATGGCCATTTTCAGTTTCATTTTCATGTTCCATTTTTGTTGTTCTTTCAAACTCCGCTACGACACCTAATTCTTCGCAGTGACCACAACCATCGACGGCGACGCCCCCTCCTTCACACCTCTACCACCACAACAACTCCGTCACCACCTGCTATCACCACTCCCACGCCCACTCGCACATCGACTAATGCCACCAACCGCTGCAAACCAACCACATCGGGCCCAAATGATGACAGGTCGTTTGGGCCCTAGGTAATGTTTTTTTTGTCATGTTTTCCTTTATTTTCAACTAACTAATCTTTTCATTTGCTTTTTCTAGGTTTTATCTATGTTATTTACCATGAGACGGCGCACCCACAACGACGCCACCGCTACGAGCACCTGCTCGTGGGGTGGATGATGGATCAGGACAACAATAAAACAGGGCGACGTCCGATGACAGGGGCAATGGGGCAGGACAAGGGATGGTGAGGCAAAGACGACAACGGCCACCAGCACCCTACCGCCGCGAGCAGCTGTTCGTGGGGTGGAAACAGCTGACACGGCGAAGACGGGGAGGACGCAACGACGAAAAAGAAGGGGAGCCACGACGACAGGGACGGAGACAGAGAATACAACGACAACCACACGACCAAAATGGCAGCGGCGGCGAACGATGAGGGCGACGACGAGCACAGGACAAGAACAGAAGGCGCAGGCGATGGATATGGCGCCGTACGACGAGGAATGCAAAAAAGGGCCCAAGAGACATCGTCAACGTCTCTTGGGCCATAGGTAAGTTTTTTTCATTTCATTTCATTTTTTTGTTACTAACAAAGTTTCTAGATATTAACTGTTGATGACGATGACAACTACCCGGAGCGGAGAACAAGGGCACCGTGTGGAGGGGAGACCCGTCGGGTAAGCACTAGCCAACCCCCCTCTCGGTGCCACGTACTGATAGACGATGCCTACCCCCGACGTGAAACATCGACCCAACACCCGCTTCCAGCCCTATGAGAAACTGCTCATAGGGTGGATCATGGGTGCAGTTTGGCTAGAATGCCAGGTGCGCAGAGACGACGAGGATGAGACTGCAGCCCAGCACCTGCCTCCCACCACTGTGAGCCCTTGCTCGCAGGGTGGAATGGGTGCTAACAAGCCTGTCATCATCTCCACAACGACGATGAGCAAGAAGGGGGATGGGGAGGGGAGGAGACGACAACGACGAGGAGGCCAACACCAATGCCAACGGCACCAGCACCAGCACCGCCAACGCAGGACAGGACGATGACAGGGACAAGGGGGAGACGACAACGCCCACGGCACCAGACCCCTCCGCTACGAGCAACTGCTCGTAGGGAGGAAGGCTGGTGCATATGGGTGATGACTGGGAGAGGGGGCCCAATGAGGGTCGACAATGACAGCACCCCCGACCACTGCTGCGAGCAACTGCTTGCAGGGTGGATATGGGGTGCCGAGGAGGCGACGTGATAGGATGCTGACTCGCGGTGCAACACAACGGGAGGAGCCACCACGACATGGTAGGGCTATGACAGGCGCCACCTGCCTTCCCGCGTGTGGCCGTTTACTTCCGTTTTTCTTCTTTCGTAGTTATTTTTGTCATAGTAGTATATATCATAGAATAAAGGAATATATATATTTACTAAACACTATAAAAAGTTTGAAGACTTATGATACTACCAATTTTAGTGGGCTGGAGGTGAACTCATGCTAATAATTTTGTGTGAAGTCCTTTGAGGTGGAGTTTGAATGTGCCGAGCACTGCCGGAGGTAGGTAAAATGCATTTTTGCTTCATTTTCAGGATGTTTGCATTTCAGAGCGTTCACAGTAGTCATTTTTCGGTTCATTTTTCACTTCATTTTTCAGTTCATTTTGATCATTCTTCTGCCAAACAACCAAAAATGATCCAAAAATGAAGCCAAAAATGAGCCAAAAATGGCCCGAAAATGGCTACTGTGAACAACCCTATTCAGGGCTATGAATTCTCCAGTGATCTAGGAGATGGAGCTGGGAGTACTTTGGAGTACTTTGGTATAGGTGGAGCAGGGTGGAGAATGTGAGTTGTTTTAATTGTATTTAGCAACTCATAGTAATATTGCTTCCAATTCAGGTAGTATTCCTCCTCAAAATCAGATATTGAATACAGGCTATTGGTCTCAGACCTAGATGTAGAAGATGCTGGATAATCATCAGCATGCATCAATGTGTCAGATAAAACATCAATATCAGGTGTATCAATAGAAATTGGTGATGTAAGATCTGAGACTTCAGACATCAAACCTGAAGTCCCTGATGATGAGACATCTGACAGTATAGAGGTGATGCACTGACAGAATTGTTGTTGCCAGCTTGTGTGGTGGTGTTCTGTAAGTTCCTGGAGCATGATGGTACATATTGTTGGTGTAGGCATTTCAGTGCTCAACACTCAGTGGCACCCTGTGATGACCACCATGATGGACTACACATTCTCAGAGGTGGAGTTGGAACATGCCAAGCACTTTCAAGCACTGCTGAGACCATGCAAAATGCATTTTGTTGTCATTTTCATTGTTCATGTTTCAGAGCCTTCACATTTCATTTTTCATGTCATTTTTGACTTCATTTTCCAGTCCATTCTGATCACTAGGGTTGTTCACAGTAAACATTTTTGGCTCATTTTTGGCTTCATTTTTGGCTCATTTTCATGTGTTTGGCAGAAGAATGATCAGAATGATCCAAAAAATGAAATGAAAAATGGCATGAAAAATGGCTACTGTGAACACCCTGGAAAGCAAAAATAACAAAAATGGTGCAAAAATGCATTTTACATGGTCCTCAGCAGTGCTGGTAAGTGCTCAGCATATTCAAACTCACCCTCAAATGACTTTTGGTGAAATTATTTTCATGAGCTGGTCACTAAGTAAAATTGGTAGTATCCCCCCATAGTCTTCAAACTTGTTATTGAGTGCAGTAAATATATATATTCCTTTGTACTATGACAAAAATAACTATGAAAGAAAGAAAAAATGAAGTAAATGGCCACACACAGAAGGCAGGTGGCACCCTGTCATGGTGGCTCCCCCTATTGTGTTGCACCATGAGTCAGCCTCCTATCGTGTCATCGTTGACCCTTGTTGTTTGTCCCCCTCTTCATCGTTGGAGATAGGGGGTGGTGACATGGCCATTAGCACCCAATTCCCCCTGGCAAGCAAATGCTCGCAGCAGTGGGTGTCAGGTGCTGGGCTCTTCCCTTCTCATTCCTCCCCTCACTGTGAGACCCACAGGGTAGGAAAACCATCCCATATTTCAACCACTTAATG
>QMFE01001902.1:1260-54836 GCA_003314665.1 Tricholoma sp. MG77
TCTCCCCATCACTCTCTCCCACCCTGTCATTGTTGTCATCATTGGAGTAATAGTGTATATACTAAAGAATAAAGAAAAACATTGTGTTAGTCGATAAGAACAAGAAACAAACAAACAAAAAACATACCAAGGCCCAAACGACAGCAACTGTCGTTTGGGCCCATGTTCAATCCGAGTTCTTTGTCAAAAACTGCTGGTGGTGCCGTTGCCAGCGCTGGTGCAGTGTCGTCCCTGCCAGTGGCATTGGCCCCTCGTTGTACGGCCTTGGTGCACCCGCCATCCACCTGATGAGCAGTTGCTTGTCAGCATGGGGTGGGTGCTCTGTCGTCCATTGTCCTTGCTGTTCGCCTCCCCGTCGTTCCCGTCATCGTCCTTTTCTCCCCATCATCATTCCTGTCCCTGTCGTTGTCAATGGTGGCTCGTTCCTGGCCTGGTGCTCGCCAATGTTGTTGTTGGCTTCTAACACCCACGATCCACCCTGCGAGCAGTTGCTGGGTTGTCCGTCGTCGTTGGGGTGTTCTGTGGCCATTTTTCACTGGTGGCGCTGGTGATGTGGTCATGGTCATCTCACTTCCTTTTGTCTCCCCTCCCCTTCATTGTCATCGCTGTTCCACCCACGATCCACCCCCCGAGCAGTTGCTCGTGAGGCTGGGGGCAGGTGGTGTGTCTTTCGTCGCCATGGGTGGTTGTGGTGGGGCCCTGGTGCTTGTTTCTGGTGTCATCATCTGTTTTTGGGGGGTTTGGGCTGGTCAGCGTGATGCAGCACGTCTACAGGGCTAGTTGGGGGCCTACCTGGTGGGTATCCCCCTCCTGGGGTCTCCCAGTGTTGCTCTCCACACTCCTGACCCTAAATGACACCCTCACATCCCGTTTAGACAGGGAGGAGGGGATTGGGCAGCTGTGGGCATGGGTGGGTGGTGTCGCGTTGGTGTCCTTCTTTACCACTACAATGAAATCTAAATTATAATGAAAAGTTAGTTTGTAATTTCTCAGAAACAAGAAAGAAAGAAAAAAACTTACTTGGGCCTGCATTGCGCATGAGGTAGCGTATTTTTGCTGCCAGTGACGATGTTGGTGTCACGTCAGTGGGTGGCATGACACTCATGGGCGGGGGTTGATGGAGTAGTGGTGGTGGTGGAGTGTTGTTGTGGGGTTGGTGGTAGCAAGAAGAGTATGCACGTCGATCACCCACTGCTTACATCTATTTACTCTGGGCGCGCCTTCCTGTGTGACAGTGCGCGTCAAGCACCACAATTCATTAGGTGCTCATAAATATGTGGTAAATTATTATTATTATGTTACCTATCTTACTTGCCAATGGTTGTAATTCTATTTGTTAGGAAATAAAATGAGTAGGAGTGGAAGTGACAATTGTGATGGTTTTAAGGCTATAACTCATGTTCCAATGAGTCAAATTTCAAAAGCCATGCAGTTATAGTATTCCCCAAGAGCATATAATATAATTCAGAGTGAAAATTGCAAGTTGTTATTTTTCACATTTTTGCCATTTGTGAGCTTAATACATATCAGAAAATAGTTTAGAGGCTTTGAAATCAACCATAGGGTGTATCATTATGTTCTGGAATAAGTAGTTAAGTCCTTAATGTGTTGTTGAAGGGTTGTGGCCAGATATACTGCTAAAATGCATAGATTTGAGCACTTGATCAACTCGAGTTCCCTCATTTATTTGCTTCAACGATGTATTATCAATTAAACACTACTTACTCAACATAAAAATAAAATTCAAGTTATAATAGATTAGCACAACACTCTCCCACATGTCAAAACAGTCTTCTGGGCATTGCCAATAGTGGAGGAGGCCTTGGGGACATTGATTTCAACGTGCTCACTGCATCGATCACTGTCTGGCAATTGCCGGAACGAGTGATTGACACCTTGATAGACGTGTGTACAACTCTTTTTGCCAGCTCACACCTTCCCCCCAACCACAAGAATTGTCTTCCCCACCTCCCTTCTCCCTCCTCTCTCACCACCATGTCCACCATGCCCTCAATGTAACACAACCAACATCTGTACTGCAAAACATGATAGGTAAATCCTTGAATTGTTATTTTTACTATACTAACAGTGTTCTTTTCATCTTTTGTAGGTTTAAACTTTCTTATTAGCAACAATGATTACTTCAGAGGTAAGCACCACCCCGTACATCTGCCACATCATGACTCACTGCCCCAACAGCAAAGTCAACCCAGCACCTGTGCCTGCTGTACTGAGCCACTGCTCAAACAGGGGAATGCGGGTGCTAATGGCAACTTTTTGTGAATGTGATGACGGCACCCCAGACGGACGACACCAACGACAGTCAACGCCAACAATGCTCACACCAACAATGCCAACGACAGACAATGCCAATGACACCGACAATGGACAATGCCCACAACGTCAGCAATGCCCACAACGCCAATGACACTGATGACACCAATGGCAGATGACCCCCGCCGGCTTGCAAACAGCAACATTGACCAAGCACCCACCCCACCGCTGCAAGGTCTGTTGACAGGCTGCGATGAACACTGATGCAAGGTAAGCACACTATGGCCTTTTTTATTTACCGTGCTAATGACTTCTTCCCACCCCCCTTCCCTTGCACATCTTGCGAGATGTGGGTTTTCTTAGGTTTCTATATTATATATCATATACATATCATATAGCCTCGTTCATAGGCCCCCCTGCATGTGGGGGGTATGTTTTTAGTTTAGCTTAACTTACAATCTGTATTACTTATGTGGTCCTGACCGGTCCTAAACCAGTCTGGACCAGTTTAGTTCTGGACCGGTGGTGACCGGTCCAGCAACCGTGACAGACCAGTTTATACCAGTCCAGTCTACGGTTCCATATAAGTTTTGAAATATATGAACTGGTCTGGTTCACGGTTGCCCCCCAAGGTGGGCAAAAAACCGGACCGGACTGGACTTTCAAACACTATCCATGGTTGCATCAGTCATCTACACCCCCATCCACCCTGCAAGCAGTTGCTCACAGCTGTGGTGGGGCCAGGTTGTTGGTCGCTGTCATTCGGAAGGTGGCGTAGTTGTTGTGGTAGGTATGTAGAACCAAAGTAGCTATTAAAAGACCAAAATTAGTTACATGAAAATGAATTATAACAAAAACTGACCTACAGCCCATGAGATGTCAATGATGTCTCATAGGCCAGTGTTGTTGTTTATTTTCTCAGTGCTAGCAACCATCATCAACCCCTGTGAGCAGTCGCTCACAAGCGGGTGATGGCTGTGTTGGTGGTTGCGCCACTCCTGCCATTCGTTTGTAGCTTTTGTGAGATAAGCTAATAATGAATAGGAAAAAAATGTTAGTAATTGAAAACAATAACAATGAAAAGACTTACAGATGTTGGTGTTGAGTGTTGACACAAGATGAGTTTGGCAGGTTCCCATGTGTCGTGTGATTGTGCTTGCTGCAATTTCGAGTTCCTTTGTTCTCAATGTGTTTGCACATACTTGTCTTCTGGCTTGATGGGATACCTAGACTCTTTATTCCATCATCTTCTATGCCAGACAATCCTGACTCTGACATTTTAATGGATCCTCCTGTGAGTTCTAGCTCAGGGGAGGCTGGCCCATCTCAGGCTGGACTTGGCAAGTGCAAGTGTTCTCTAGGCAACATGAACCCTGTCAAGAGCTTTGCAAGTGAAGAAAGCCCGCAAGGTCTTCACAAAGCAACCCAAGAAGCCCAAGAAGCCCAGTGATTGGCACATGAGAAAGGGAGAGGTACCAAGGGAGGCAGAGAAGACAAAGGTGCACCTTCATTGTATTTAAGCACTTTAAAGTCTAAATCACTTTCAGGCTGCACTTGAGCTTCATCTCCATGTCCTTTGGGGCTTACCACACCAGACTAATGTCCCCCTTAAGGTCACAGCAGATGACAAAGTACCCTTCACCCATTGCTTTACCTCTGAAGCACAACTGCAGAACTCTGTCACAGCCAGTCTTGATGACAACTTGGCTAGCATTCAGGGTGCCCAAATGAAAGTGCATGAGCTCCTTAACTCTATTTCAGACTCGGTTGGGATTATCACCAACAATATCAAGTGCATTCCAGAATCCCATCTATTGCTCATGTTCAGATCAGTGGCATGCCTTGGGCTTCAACAGTGGGCACCTGATGTCTTGAGTAATGATCTGGAGTCTATGTATAATCTCCTTCATGAGCACATTGCCCTCAAAACATTTGAGCAGGTCTCAGGTGCATTTGGATACTCTCATATGGGAACAAACCTGTTGTGTATCAATAATTTTGCACTCATGCATAAACTTTATCAAAGCTTCATTTTCTCGTATATGCATGGTATTGCCAAGTTGGAGGCAAAGAATCCAGGAAGTGTTGCAAAAGCAAAGCAGATGACTGGAGTGTGGAAACAACGTAGTGTGGTATGTAATTCCTGGAATGACATATATGCCATTTGCAGATTGTATTTACTAATAAACCTTGATAGCTTGCTGATGGCAGGATTGATGTGTTCAAGGCCTGTGGTTTCAATAAGCAGGTTGTGGCCTTGGCTAGAGAGAATGAGGCCCATTCAGATGATGAGTTGGCTGAAGGGAATGCTGAGTCAGTTGATGCAGTGTACCACATCAAGGAGAAGGAGGGACGTTCAAAGAAAGTCACTGCATTATTTAGAATGGCTGATGAAGAGCACAAGTGAATGAATAGAAGCAAAAGAAGACACCTTAAGTTGGCCAATCTTTGTTTTTCTTCTTACATTTGACTGATTCTATTTATCTGTAGACTAGAGTGACACCATGAAGACCCCCCCCCATGCCAAAGTTGTCTGAGCTCACTGCTCTCCCAAAGAAAGTCCCAATTGATTGGTTTTATCCTATCTATTGGAACAATTTTTCTATCCGTGAGTGTGCCCAATATGTCAAGAATGGTACTTATGTTGCTCTGCCACCCATGGAGCTCTGCACCAGCTGGGATGAGTGTGAGAAATGGAAGAGTATGCCAGAGAAGGAGTTTATGGCCAAATATGGTGATGGAGTGCAGGCAGAATACAAGCTGCCTACACCAGATGAATTGGAACGACTTGAGCAGCAGGATGAAGAGGATGAAGTTGAAGAAGGGCTGAATGTATCAGGTGAGGGGTCAGGAGATGAATGAGATATGGGTGTTGTTTAGTATATATTCTGGTTAATGGTGGTAATTGATTTACTTACCTCTTCATATTGATGCTTGCTGAGTCACTTAATATATTTCAAGTTAATACCATCTTTTCTATTTATTTAAACATTGCTGGGGTCTGAGAAAACTAGGATGCAAAATTATTGGCACCCTCTGTTGGGAGCCCAACATACAACCAGGACCTTCCTGCCAATACCATAAGTGCCTGCTGGCCACTGGACAGTTGTGACATGAGTGATAATATGGACAGGCTCAATAATACTGAGGTTGTTAGAGGGGAGTGCATCAACAATTCATACCATAAATCCAGGGTGGTGTATAAATGGTGCCTGCCTCTCCTCTTATGTAGATAGTGATTGATGTGAGCAGACTCTTATAAAGGTGTGCATTATTCCCTCCAGTGGAAGTCTCCAAATGTTTTGAATGAATCCTGTATCATGAGCCTGTGTCAATGGATTGTAGATAGGGAATAACATGGGTACAGTGAAAACCGTGGTGTTCAGGTCACAGGTTCTGCGGGTACAGGTACAGTATCAGAAATTGCCAACCTGCTGATTACCATGACCCTTCACACGGTGTCACAGGTTGGCGTGGGTCACGGCTGTGCATGACCAAGCATGAGGCCGCATCATTGCCCATTGATGCTGCCACCTCCCTTCCTCTCTCTCTCCCCTCATCACCACCACCACCACTCCCATGCCCACTCCCATGTCGAGTAACACTGAAAACTGACCACATAGGGCCCAAACATCATTTGGGCCCTAGGTAAAAATTATAAAGTTCTTTTCTTTTCTTTTCAACTTACTAACATTTTCATTTGATTTTTTAGGTTCTATCAATGATATTTACCATGAGACGACGCCAAGACAAGACCCACAACCACGCCACCGCTGCGAGCACCTGCTTGCAGGGTGGATGATGGATCAGGACAATGACACAATGGGACAACAGCCAATGATGGCAACAACAGGGCAGGGACAGGGAGACAGACGGCAAGGCGAAGACGACAACAACAGCCATCAGCACCCACCCACCAGACCCCCATCGCCGTGAGCAGCTGCTTGCGGGGTGGAACTGCAAGTGGCATGGTGAAATAAGAGAAGGTGTAATGTCAACAAGGCAGGGGAGCAATGACAACAATGACAACGGGACGGGACGACACCGACACCGACAACAAGAACGAGAGGAAGGACAACAATGACACAATGACCAGGGGACTCAGACTGACGACAAGGAAGAGGATGATGGGGACAGGGACAGTCGACATGAAGGACGACAGAGGGGTGAGGAGGACAAAGACAGGACAAAGACAGGATGACACCAAACCCCCCCCCCTCACCAACGACAGACGACCCAGCACCCCTACCCGCCACTGTGAGCAACTGCTTGCAGGGTGGACCACCAGTGCTACAGATGATGATGGAGAGCGAGGATTGTGAGGGCAGTGACAAAGGCAGAGACCATGACGATGATGACCAGCAGCACCCCCGACCATCGTCACGACCAACTGCCCACAGGGTGGAAACGGGGAGCAACAGGGATGGCCAGAGGTTCACAATGACGACCAGCATGACATAAACCACAATGAGGATGAGCAGCTGACGACACCACCTTTGATGGGGAAAGGGAGAAGGAGCTGACCTAGTACCTCACCACTGCTGCAAGCACCTACTTGTGGGGTGGGCACGGGGTGCTAACAAAGCTGGAGGTGAAGACGAATGGGTCCTCCTCGCCCCTTGCCCTCTATGCAAGGGGGAGGGCACCGTTTCTTTTTCTGGCAACACCCACTGCCCTTCTGCCACTGTCGCTTGACTTGTGTG
Organism: Tricholoma sp. MG77; assembly: GCA_003314665.1. Classification (NCBI taxonomy): domain Eukaryota; kingdom Fungi; phylum Basidiomycota; class Agaricomycetes; order Agaricales; family Tricholomataceae; genus Tricholoma; species Tricholoma sp. MG77. The sequence goes on from QMFE01001902.1 coordinate 8,238, forward strand.
CCCCATTCCCTGCCCCCATCTCCCATGCAGCCCCTGTGTGCTAGACAGCAAGCAATAGCTTGCTGCTGTGCAGCAGGGGCTTCTGTTACGAACCGAAATATGTGACGCGAGGATGAGCAGGATGAAGTGCGAGCACTGCGCGCACGAGCGCACGATAGCGGCGGCGGTGCACGACGGTCTACGGTTGGCGGTCGGACTCGGCTTCAGCTACATGAGTTTGGTGAGCTGTGCCTCCCTGCACTACTAGTGTGTCCATTATTTCAGATAAGGAGTTTGTCGCGCGGACTAAGGGAACTGTGAGTGAGAGCGTGGAATCGTTGTTGATTATTAGACTAAGGTTCTACACATGCATAACGAAGTACTTATACATCTAACTAGCAGAAGCGGCATGTTCCTAAGCTACAAGACCATGTGGAGCCTAAGGCTAAGAATATGGGATAGGGGTGAGGTTTTATACAATTGGAAATGATAATACTAAGTATAGTTTGGCATACGGAAAGACAGGACACCAGCGAGAATTGCATATACAAGTCAGAGATCCAATCTTGGAGTTAGCTGTTAGGGCGGAACAAGCACGGAACAAGCGTGAGGCATCCATGGGGCTGGTGGGATCAGAGAGTTGAAGCACACACATGTTGTAGAGGTGCAGACCAGGGCGCGCGCGGATGCACATGGGTGTACATGAGTGCAGAACGAGAAGAGCCAGGAATGGGAACAAGAATTGAAAGTAGGCGAAGGACAGGGGTGTCGGCGAGGGGTGTGTGAGTGATCATAACAGCTTCCTTTGATGGAACAGGCTAGGAATGGAGGTGCCCAGTGTGAAGGAACCACAGGGAAAAATTGTGGTATCAGGGGGCAGTAGGCGGTTTCACCGCGGTGTACCTACACCATGGTGTTTGACTAAACACCACTGTAAAAACCTGCACCCGCAGGTACAGTTTGGGCACAGGTGCGGTAAGCCCCAAATCCACCCACAGGTGTACCCGTGTTACACTCTAATTGTAGAACTTTATAGCACTGTTTCCTTTATGTGACTTTTCACAACTGAATGTGCACTCATGCCACGAACTGGAACGCCAGAGGGACGAGGTCATAGGAAGGATCAGATACAGCTCAGCAGTACTGGGAAACAGCGCAGGAACGTGCACTGAGAACTTAGCTGATGTTGGGTGGATGCGGAGCTATGCTAAAACACACGGTCTTGGCTTCAACCACTTTCCCAATAGGGTTGCGCCTCTTGTTCGGTATCTGGGTGGACCGTAACTTCAGAGCAAGAACTGTGGCGGTCATGCGCACACACAAAAGAGTGGCATGTGAGTAGAGTGGATGAGCATAGATGAGCGCGATGTGAGCATGTGGATGTGCAAGTGAAGCACACGTGGGTTGCGGCAGGAGATGAATGGGAACGGGAATTAAGTGTTCGATGTCGGCTTTCGATTTTCGATTAACAAGTGAGTTACAAGGAACTAAGCTACATTGTATTTAAGCTATGTAGGAAGAGCGGCACTCCTTGCGCAGAGCAGCATAGCTCGGATAACCGTACTTAAATAAAGAATTGCGACGAGCGAATAGGAAGGTGGATAATTAAAGTGTGAGTGTGATAACACTGAATAAGTAAGAGGACACATGCGGAAACGTATTGGGATGTGCAGATCGTTCGGCAAGGGGGTAATACCACATGGACTTGCGATGGCATGGAGACGAGGTAGTATTGATGACCAAGACGAGCACGAAGGTGCAAGAGTGAGTGAGCGGCACAAGCGCGATGAGCGAGAGCGAGAGCGCGCACGGTCGATGACGGATGAGTGTGCGCTCCATGCACAGACATACGCGTGCGGGTTGTGCTTGAGTGCGCACATATGTGTGAAGGCGTAGCACCTACGGAACGATATTAACATGATTATCTGGAGTTGGGTAGGGGTTATGGAGCGTGGTTGCACGGGACATAACAACTCATCACGGTGCACCTGCAGAAGATGCTGGGCTTGTGGAGGGAGAATAATGGCATTTGGTGGATGGGGAAGATCAGAATAAGCTCAGTATGGTCTTCCTGTCTGGTGAAGATAATCAAGCAGATTATTATAATCTACTTCCAGAAGGCAAGGTGCCTTTGCTAGAATATCTGCCACTTCTGTAGGCTGGAGAGGTACTGGATGGGCATCCATGGCCATGTCTGCTGGCTCAAGAATATCACATAATTCTTTTAAATCATCTTCACTGTGCAGCAAAGCATCTACATGTGCTTGATGGCTCATCTGGCAGAGCATTGTAAGATCTAAATCCCCTGATCTTGGTATTAGCTATCAGCTTGTAAAATAAAATAAAATAAAAAATTGAAACACATGCAGAGATAATAATTGGTGTTTATTTTTTGCAACTTTCCATTCATTTGTTCACCTGGAAACCCACTAAAAGAAGCCAAAGGACCCCAATATTTGAGAAGAGCACCATTATGCATTGCATAATGATAGTTTGGCTTAGATGGACAATGTGGAAAAAGTTGTTGAATAGCAGTTCAATATTGAATATAATGCTGAGTATAGGCATCAGCATCAGCATTGGAGGTTTGATAGGCAGCTACAATATTTGTTGCTGCAACAACATGATAGAAGCAGTAGAAGTGCTGGTGGTGGAAATTTGTGGCAGTAGTCATATACCAGAATTCAGGAATAATGAGGGGAAAGATACATGTGAAGAGGGTGAGATATTTCTGAGCTTTGAGCTTGCCATGGCTTGGTTCACCAAGATTGGTTGGTGGTCATTGTATCCATGTTGGAAGAGTAATATCATGAATGCAATTTCTTATTGCCTGTAGCTCAGTTTCTGTGAAGCTAAAAGGCAAAGGGTCAACAGGAATATAGTTATCATCATCATAATCATCATAATTGAAGTCATATGCATAGGGATTTGTGTGGCTCTGTGTGGCTGTAAGTGTTGATGAGGATGAGTCTGATAATTCAGAAGAAGATGGTGAGGGAGACGTAGGTGGTGGTGTATGTTGCATTGCTATTGTAGCCTCAAGATTATGTTCAGCTGCTTCTTGAAGAAGGTCATCTAACTCTTCAGCAGAATCTGATACATTTGCTTCACTCCACTGCTCATCCTGTTCCACCTCTTTAGCTTTTTGGCTTTCATCCTCATCCCGTCCAATTCCCCAGAGTGCACAAAGATGATGCTGTAGAACACCCTCAAGCCAGTTATGCATAAAACCTAGTACAATATGTTTGACTGGGTCCCAATATGGAAGATTATGCAGTGGAGTCCATTGCACACCTGTTGTCTTTTGCAGAGCATTTCAACCAGCTTTGGTTGTCTGATGCAACCATGCCTCTGCCTGTGCACCATTACAGAGTTCCCAAGATTGAATATTGAGATCCTCTAGCTGATCACTGGTGCAGAGGCAAAAAGAACAGAACATTGTGGCACCTTGTCCCAAAAAGCCAGTAGCCTTGCGACTTCCCTCAAGATCAGCAATCACAGGTGCAATTTTTTGCTTTCACAGAGATGCCATCAGGATGTCTGGATGTCGGCAAATTTTGGCCTGGTGCAGCACCATACTTGGCAACAGAGTTAATAACAGGTTCAAGAAGATGGGAGATGGTTGTGGGGTCAGGAAGATGGGGAGGAGGTGTGAGACCAACAATAAAGGTATTCTCAAATTGATACCGAAGATGAAAAGGTAAGTTCAAGCAATAAAACAGGATTGCTCCACAAGAAACTTTTTTGCCTATACAAAATAAGCTGTGTCATAGTCTGTGCAGAATTTGTTAATAACTTACCAGCAATCTTATTGGTATAAGGATTGAACCAATCAATATAGATTCCAAATAGTAGATGATAAGGAGACTGTAGAAAACCTTGCAAGTCATCCCAAGCAGGACTATCCTGGATATCATTCATATTGGCACCAAAGGCAGCTGGTGGATGGTTTCTGTGGTGGTTGAAAGTCTCATGAAGGCTGTCTTCAATGACCTTGGAAGATAAAAAGAACTGAAGCCAAGAATCAAAGGATTGTGTAGTGTATAGACAACATGGGACCCATTTAGGACCATTTGGAGTATTCTGAATTGTCCAGAGTTTTGTGTGACAGGATTGTGATCTTGGAGATGCCTTCCACCAACATTGCCAAGGAATAGGACAGGAAAAGAGGGAAAAGCACTTGGGGCAGCATGCCGTCTGGATGATTTCTGGCTCTGAGCAGTGGAGCCAATATGCTGTGTGGACATCATGAGGAAGTTTGATGTTTGGAAGCTTGACATTGAGTCCAGATGATGAAAGAGCAACCTCAACAATAGAGAGAATCACAGAAATAATAAGTTGAAGTCCTTGTAGAATTTTGTTGGTGATAGAACAACTCACACCAGCTCTATTGTGGAGCCAGATGACAAGGAGGCAGATCATCTTTGTGATAAGTACTGTAGAAAAGTTGATATCTGCATAATTAGTATTAGTCTGGATCTAACAATAACAATCTAGCACTTACCTGTGGGAGAATTAGAAGCTCTAGAACGTTTTGGTGATGGGCTTGGGGATGATGATTGCTGCTTCCCCTTTGCCAGTTGTGATACAGGCTGTTTATCCTGTTTCTCATGCTTCAAATGGGTAGAACCATCAACATACTGTCCTGGCTGTTCAACACCATTGATGAAGATGGTTTTTGTGCTGCAAATTGTACAGTTACATATGACTGGAGGCATGGTGAACTTGGTGAAGGAAAAGAGAGGAAAAGAATGATAGCTGTTTTGGACCATTTTAATAGAAACATCAAAATTTGTTGCTATTGTAACTGATGTACATCCTCTACCATGCCATGCAAGAGTCTGATGCCAGTCACCATGGTCACTATCATGAACCAATTGATTTAAACAGATGTTTGTTCTTAAAAGGATGCATCAATCCAAGTGCTCAATTTGGTAGGATTATGTAATGAGGTGCAAACTTCAGTCAACTGCAAGTCAACTGCCTTGGAACTTGCCTGTTGTGTCAGCCACAACAATCAGTATCGAGCCAAAGTTAGTTAAATATCAGGCTCCTAAAACCAGCACTCTCATATCACTTGGAAGATGAAGTTTATCCCAGCACAGCGTGTTATGTAAGATATGAGCAAACATGTACAATGTAAACAAAACAAAACTCAATGAACAACATCAACCAAGTGATAGAGAAGCTGGCATTTTATAGATTTGGTGATCTCGGAGAAAATTGTTCCCACACACATGATTACACCAACTCCTGACATCGCAACCTTGCGCACACTCATTACTTCAACCACTACCTAGAAACTCATGTTGGTATGGCTTAAGGTTGTCCCAAGCTTACATTTCATGGACTCTATTTTAGGTAATCAAGGGATTTACTTGATCACGATGGCCATCAACATGTGATGAGGCCCATTTTAACATTCATTTTACATGTATGTGGTCACCATCTAATGGGGACCTACAGAATTTTCACAGAATCCAATGTAATTACACTACTCCCACTATAGCTAGTAAAATACATGCATGATCTGCTTGTGATCAGGGACAAGCAGTGTTATGTATCCACTTTTCTTCCATGCTACAATCTTCAAAATAAGATACAAGCACCCACACATCTTGTGATTACAGACTTACTATTTTAATTATTCCAAGTGTAAAGCAAAAAGATGATACAGAGTAACCATCCATGGTGTAACAGCAGAGAAGCCCTGCCCAAATTGTGCAAAGCATGCACATAAAGAAATCAGAACATATCAAAAATAGTCAAAAAATAGTCAACAACAAGGACAACAACAACTTTAAGCCATACCAACATGAGTTTCTAGGTAGCGGTTGAAGTAATGAGTGCACGCGAGGTTGCGATGTCAGGAGTTGGTGTAATTGCATGTGTGGGAACAACTTTCTCCGAGATCACCAAATCTATAAAACGCCAGCCTCTCTATCACTTGGTTGATGTTGTTCATTGAGTTTGGTTTTGTTTACATTGTACATGTTGCTCATATCTTACATAACACACTGTACTGGGATCATAGTAAACTTCATCTTCCAAGCGATACGAGAGTGCTGGTTTTAGGAGCCTGGTTAAATATGTCTTATCTAATGTGATAACTTATTTTGGGACAAGGACCCCGGATGTATGTGTTTTCCCTCACGCTGAACCCAACGGGGGGGTTGAAATCCCGGCTTTCTCGGTTGGGCGCCCTGGGTCGTTTAACGAATTATGGAAGGAAAGTCTAGAGGAATAAGTATCATGCCAGTTTGATCACCCTTGATTTGTAGTAAGACAAAATCAATGCACCACACGTTCTTGGCTTGACGAAAGTGCACTGCCATAGAGGGGGATGCCACATTCAATGTCATTGACAAGAGCCACGAGCAGTGAGGAATGGAAACTGTACACGTCAACGGTCTAACGATAGGCGCTCTCGCTCTTCTTCTGAGTCTACCACAATGGTATCATTATTAGGTGAACTTGAAGATATCCGGACAGATGATGATTCATCAATCTCAGCGCTGCGTGTAGAGAATACTTGAGCCGGTGTCGAGCTTCGGACTTTTCTCCCTCGAGCAGCCTTCACAAGTTCATCGAACTCGCGTTTATGACGTTTCTAAGAGATTGCATGAATGTCCCGCGTAGCCTTTAAGAAATTTCTTACCTCGTGAGCCACTTCATCCTCGACCACGTTTTTCTTTCTCTTCGTTTTTTCTTCCTCCCATTTCTTCAATTCTTTTTTAAGCTCGAGTCTGGATTTTCTAGTGCGCGACGACCTGTCCAGATTTGCGTTAAATAACATCACCCACCTAGAATCGACGGGTTAGCCATCGCAAGCAAAAAGAGATGACAGACAGACCGCTGGTGTCGTTGAATCAAAAGGTTCCGATCTCCGTGAGTTTCCAGGGTGTGTTCGGCCAACATTTCTTTCAGTCTTTTGTCCTTCAGGGTGCCATAAGATGCCTTCGGTAGCCGTTCATCAGAAACATCATCACTTTCTCTATACGCGCCGCGTCAGAATATTATTGTAGATCACTGGAGTACGGAACACACCTTTGCTCCTTCTTTTTATTGCCCATTATTTTCGCCCATTCACTGGACCGCGTTGAATCTGCCAGAGAATTACACCCATCATCCATGTGACGATTGATATTCTTGAACTTCACACTCTTGTTACACATCGGGCAAGGGACTAGATCATCAGCTAGCAAAGAGTAAGTAGTCAGGTGCCAAAACACGTTTTGAAGGCTTTATCCTTACGACAAGTATCATTAAGATTTCCGCTGGGGACTAATTCACTTTCATCAACGTCGGAAGTTGGTATTGTCGTCATCTCCAAGTCGTCATCTTCCGGTGAAAGTTTCCTTTGTTTCGTGGACTTCTTCAGTGGTGAGGACGGCGTGCTATGTGTTGGGCCATCTCTAAGTTTACCTACACTTCCTAATCCAGAGGTATTTTTTCTTTTCTTCGGATTAGGAGTTTCCAACGGCGAATCGTCGAGATGCGATGATCGCCGTCGCTCGTCTTCCTTGGACAAATACAGAATATAAGGTCTAGAAAGTCTGGAAAAGTATGTGAAGTAACATGTAGATGGCTGCTTACCTGGAAAGTTTCCAAGCAGCCACAATTTCCTCAATGCAAGGATTAGGTCTTATGTGCAATTCGTTGGTGGCCTTCCGGCATCCCGGACATTCCTGTTTCTCAGCCATGGCTGTTCTTACGCACTAAAAATTCGTGAGCTGGTAAATATATTTCGCGTCCATCATTCTCACAAGTGAACAATAACAGTGACCACAAGCAAGGGTCACTGGCGTGTCGAATAATTCCCCGCATATCATACATCGAAGAGATCTGTCCAAACTGCGTAGATCCGGAGAAAATGTATTCGGAGGAAAATCCGAAGGATCAGGCACATTGGAAGAAAGCAGCGATTCACTCTTCATTGCACAGAACTTTTAATGATGGTTTCAGCAGAGGGCTCAGAGTCAGATGGTGGGAAAGTTGGACGCGTCGGCCCTCGGGACATGACCATCACGCTCACATGACCAGTTGGCAAGTGACGACGCTCTGACCGTGATGTGACTCTGTCACGGTTCACCTTTGATCAGCATTCTCTGGCAGCAACAAAGGATCTCGCCACTTGAAGACCGCCTTCTCGACACTACCGTTGTATCACTGACCACTAGGAATTTTGGAGGTTTTGCCGCTGACAAGCCACGACTCCATGCAAAATATAGTACATTCTAGCGATGCCCACCTCCGAGGGTATGACGCCGCAAACGAACTTATGTCTCTTATTGGAAGTCCTGCTATCTCAGACCTGTCACAAAATTTGTCTCTTCGCGAGAGCTGTGCTTTAAATGTTGTTAGCGCGCCACATCGGTATCGAGAGTTCGAGCGATAACCGACGATCGCGTGAGTTATATGTGTATTTTATGCTTGTCTTTCTTCAGCCTCATTCCTTATACAGTCGCAATATGCATTATCGGGATAGCCTAAGCTTCTGGGTTGCTCGATATGCCTATTATCCAAACGACAAACGCACTCAGTTCAGTGTCAAGCCATGGTCGAACTCAACGTGTATCATTACGGACAATCCCATTTAAAACGCGTGAAAGACAGACCAAAAGTTCACATTGACATCAGACCAGCCTACAGCCTGACATCATGGAGTGATCGGGGAGGTGAGATAAGACTCAAGAAGACATGAGAATGGCGGCCATCTGTCGACTGTGGGAGGTTGATAGTTTCGATTGGACCCCCAAGCAGTGGCCTGGCAAGGACCGTGTCAAACCAGGCGAATTTTCCCCATCATGATGTTTATCACTTGTGCTACATGTAACGTTGCAGAAGGTCTGAATCGGAGATATCGAGCTAGTGACCACTACCTTGTTCAACAGGCTTTCCGCTACAGTAATTCCATCAAGACCTTGGTATGTACATTCCCGGGCCTGTCAGTCACAAGCCCTGATGATTTTTTACTACTTATACATAGGGCGCCTGATAACGACATGCGGTGGGTATCTCGATTCCAAGCCTATCTATCTCATTGGAGCTCGTTTCCGTTCCAGAGCCTCTAAAGAAACGACCACGATGGTACTCTATAGACTGTGATGGTACTCTTGTATCAGACTTAAAAGATGCAGAACGCACTCTTCAACCAGCTGTGGCTACTTACTACACTCCAGTCCCACCTTGTTGGAGCATCTCACCCCAAGTTCGGGCTTTGGCTGACGTCGGATGCTATACCTTGATAAACGGCGGAATTACCCATGTCTCCGTTTGCCACTGGTTTATTCTGGCTTGAGGAGCTGGTGTCAGCTGGTACTTATCGTTGTCTTTCATTTCCCAGGTAAAAGATGGCCTAATCCTGAATTGGAATACTCAAGTTTGGTGTTGACCATTCCAGATATCGCCTTCTGGGCACACCACGACCAGAACGGAACTCTCCGATCGTTATTCCTGAACTGATGTAACCAGTTAACGCGGGAATTCTTATTACAGTGTTTGGCATCCTAGCCTTAACCTTGTCTAGCACCAATGTAATTTTACTTCCAGCGAAAAAAAATGTGGCACAACTAACTCTGCATATGCTGGACTGATGGCGTAGGTTAGCACAACGTTAATGTGCGTGTCGTTTGTTGGACTTATTTCCCCTTGGTTGGTAAGCCTCTGAAGTCGAGAACAGTACGCGTCAAAAATGGCTGCAGCAGGTAATGCATCACAGATGGCTCATTGGAGACATGGGCGGCTTAAATCTGCGGAACAGTATCGATGGAAATTCTGACCTCGCTTGCTGACATCCTTCAAAGATCAGGCAATGCAGAACAAAAGATAATTGCATTAACCAGCCATACACAACATCCAAAAGAATAAACAGCCATACTAAATCACCTCCTCCATATCCTCATCGCTATCCTCCTCCTCCTGTTGTGCTGCACTCATTATCACAGCAACAGTATCCACAGTGGATGGCAATGTCACAACAGCAGTCGGAGGCTCCTTGTCCACTGGTGCACCGCTGTCATCCTCGTCTGCCTGCGCAACTTCTGCCAGCTGTGCAGCCAACAGGGCCAGCATCGCCTGCAACTCTGCGCGGTGGTCACCATCCGGCATGTCTGCCGTTGTCCGTAACACTCCTACAGGATTCGGAAGGGACGGGGACGGCTTTTCCGGAATACTACTGGCAGATGGCTTTTCCTCATCCGGCATTTTGAATAGTCTACCAAAGTTGATGGCCTGGAGTATGTGCTGCGCGGCTTCGTACGCGTTTGCGGGAGTGTCGGCTTCAGTGTGTGAGGATTGTGCCTCAGAGGTGGAAGGGAATGATTGTGGCGGATACCCTGATAAAGGAGGGTAAGAGAACACAAAAGGTGGCAGTTGATTGGTTTGGGCAGGTTGGGCTGAGGTGCTGGACGAGGGTCTTGATTGATGAACGAGCGGTGCGTGCGTAAAAGGGGAGGATTGTGGTGTTGAACTAGTGCTTGCTACCGTTTGGCTTTGTATATGAGTTTGTGGGCGACGTGTTGTTCTGCGTGAAGTCTGGAGTGAACTGGGTTAATGATTTGAAGCGTGTGCCAACAAGAGAAGTTACATTGCCTCCTTCCCATGTAGCGTTCAGTCGGTACTTGCCACTTCTGTTCTTCTCGAATCTGCCACGTTTGAATGCCTTCTGCAGGGCTTGGCTCGCCGAAGGCCGAAAATTGGATTGCAAGGGATATCTAGATGCCATCCACATGAACAGTTCCTTTGGCGCGCTACCCTCAGAGTCCCCACATTCAGTGAGCGCTTCAACAATCATCTCTTCGTAGCTAGGCAAGTCATCTGCAGACGGCTGGTCTCGGAATGAGTCCTGCGCTTGGGAGAGGTGAGGGTGATGGACAGCTGGGTTGGCGAATGTCGGGTTGGGCTGCGAGGAAGGGGGTGGATGCGTATGTTGGGAAGGAAAATGCTGATACGGATATGCATGATAGGGCGGGAATGCAGTGGGCGGGTGTTCATAGTACGACGTATGAGGATAACCTGGCTGGGGTTGCGGGAAACCATAGGGATGGAGAGGGTAGGAAGGCTGCGGATTTGACGTTTGCGTAGTTACTTGACCACCAAGTTGAGATTGTGACAGAGTAGATATAGACTTGTCAGGCGGCTGAGGATCATCTAGCTTTGTCATCTGCTCGTCCGGTGCAGAGTCCACGTTTAAAGAGCCCATGGTAGGAGGGGCTTCTGGTTTGGAGCCCTCGCCAGTAGAAGGTTGATGATTGGGCGTGGTGTTGCGCAATGAAGCTATTGCAGCATTGATGTCGAGGGGCCATATTGTACTCTTTACGTATGGAGGAACATGAATATCGAATGTCAAGCATATTTCGATGATTTGCTGAGGGGGTAATAGGGCCAGATATTGTTTCTTAAGCTCATGATCTTGAGCAACTAAATGGGGAGTCAGGAGGAGAATGCTAGAATGAGTGAGACGAACCCGGTGGATAATATGGAAACTGATACGAATGATATCCAGCGTTGGCCGCTGCCTGCATCGTTCCGGGATGCTGCACAGTTTTGACCAACAAGGTTCACAACTTTCAAACTCCTACCTACTCCCTTGTGATCGGTATCTATACCAGTACTATACCCGGTCCGAACATATCGTTACATACTACAGTTACGACTCGGATGACGACGAGAATTCGAACAGAATTAGTCGCATTAGGCAGGCGACGATGCCAAAATATTAATGGAGATGTTTTCATGTGGCTGTGCCAATGCACGGCTCGCGGTAACGTCAAACGAGATAAGGCAGAAAAGAGCCGAGAGACCAGAGGAGCCATAAGTTGAGCACATGAGTACTCCACCTGACAACAATGGAATCGATATACGAGGATAAGCGATTCAGAAGGGGGAAACTGTGCAGCAGACCGGCAGCTGACTATACACGCGTTCAAAAACATGAGTTGATACCCTTGTCCAGAAGTATCACAAGTTAAAATTACGCGGTGCTGGTGGACGAGTAGCTATAGGGACTAATACATTCTGGAACACAAAACTGAATAAAACCACGGGTGGATCTTATGAGTGATGAGCGCGCAGAAGGGATTAAATGCAGCCCAATCGATAACAGGCAAGCCCGTCTTCAAGTATTTTGATCCGGACGTTCGTACGGGTACCAGTGAATTTTGGCCCGCTGTGGTGTAAACATACAAGAACAAGGTATCATTATATCAATGGGGATGTGGTGAGTGACAGCTTCAAAGGTGTGAGATGTCACAGCTTCCTTGATCAAGCAACTTGTTGAGGTGGTTAACGTTCTATTTTCCATTTAGTATACATGAGGATAAATGAATTTTACAAACGTGTGCCCGCTCCACAGGCATCCCCTACACAACCTATATCGGTGTAGCAACTTGAATCTAGACGAGTATGGAAACCTATGAGCCCACGTAGTGGTTAAAAACCGGCTGAAGCTGGGTGGTTATCCCCGAAGCCTGAATACAAACCCCACCTTGCTTAACACACATCCATATCCAACTTTAAGACATGTACACTGTCAGTCTTTGTCATGCATCATCGTTTGACTTTGCTTACTCACAGGCATTCCCTTCTTGTCTATAGGACATCCCCGTCAACAACGCCTGTGGTAGCAGCTCCTGCAACTGCAACAGCTCGTGAGTCGCCAACCCCACCAAATCCCACCCGTTCAGCCCTATCGGGTTGCTGATATGTCGTTCATGTAGTTGCGGCTGCTCGGCCAACAGCTGCAACTGTGGGTAAATCCATAACAATTCAGTTCCTCGAGCAAGGCATGGATACAGCAGATGCTGAGTCGAGAAGGATTGCCTCATGTTTCTAGTGCTGAATTTTTTGTAAATCTGTCTGGTGAAATATTTGTTATCTGTATTGCGGGGAGCAGGATGAGAGGATCAACAGTGTAAAAGTCCAATTGCAGAAACCCTGCAATATATGAATATTCATAGACATTCTGTATGATCCCCCATCCCTTGATCAGCTTCGCAATCCTTGTCCACCGACGAAGGAGTGATGAGCCTTCCTCTGATGCTAGATTGTCGGTTCCGTTTGTCGGATAGGCCGGAACTACAAAATCACAGGTACGCGATTCTAAATTACTATGGTATTAAACGTCAGTTAAACACGATTGAAAGCCGAAATCAAGCTTTACCCACAGACGTGCTAATCGTACGTTGAGCCCATTCACACGACGTGGTTAGTGCACTCATCAAGTTACACACCCTCATCGTCTACCGTGATGTTTCTTAGTAAGGGGTCAAGCGACGCCAATTCGTCCTTGATACCATTCCGTGCAAAAATATCAAGCTCCTTGAGTAGCAACGAAGTGATTTTCTGTGCAGCATAAAGGGAAAAAATGACGGGACATAAATTGCCTTACCCAAAAACATATCGCAAATAGCACACCTTGAATTTCCCATCAATCTTCAATACCATCTCACCTAACGCTGGGGTCCACGCAGGGGGAGGGCTCCCCATGGCACTGCCATACATTACCGAACCTACAATCCCAGCCCCAGGATTCGCGATGCCCCACAAGCTGCTACCCATCTCTTCACCGGATGCGTTCGCGTGGTGCGGCTGGACCAGGCTAGGATTTGAGTGCGAGTGCTGATTCAAGCTAGGCCCATGGCTCGTACTCGGGGGTGCATTGTCGGCGGAGAAGAGGTAAGATACACCGGGGTGGGGAGAAAGGAGGCCGAGGGGTCCCATCATATGCTGGGAAGAGTGCGCAAAAGGCGAGGGCCCAAGGAGTTTGTATACTTTGTTGTAGACTTCAGATAGGACGTCGAGGAGGGAGAGGAGGGTTTGGTGGTAATCCAAGGGAAATGGCTATTGGGACATTTAGGACGTGGATAAACACAAAGATGGAAGAACAGACCACATGTAGAGCTACGAGATACGATGTGTCGATATCGGCGAAGGTGCTGGCGTATTCTGTGAAAGATCCACCACCAGATCGTTTTGAATGTCTTGGTCTGAACAGCCGCTTTGGTGGTCGCTAAAGATTTGTTGGTAAATATATGAATGGAGTGAAAATGACGTACCATCTTGGATTTGTCGCTGTCATCCTTGTTCTGGTCATACTCCGTGATTGTGTTCATCAGACCGCGAAGAAAGTCTTGCGGTTGGTTAAAGTCAAGCAGGTTAGATAGGGACATTCCAAGAATGGCGAAGCGGTAAGTTCTGCATGGGTTGCAAGTAAGCCAATTGTAGTACGCCTACCGCCTAAGGATCCTTACCGCTTCTTCATCTCCGGATTGCTATTATTGAACTCCTTGTCCAATTCCGCGCGTGATATCATGATCGTATGAAACCAATGACTACGCCTGGTCAACCAGAATACGTCAAATGTCGAACTACGCCTCCTCGGAGGGAATTACAAACCCCTCATGAATGTTCCGAATATATGTCAACGTAATGATTCTCTTCTGCACTAGATCCCTCAGGTACTCGACCGATGTCCCTTGGCCCAACTGCGGACTGGCTGCGCCTCCCATAGTACTACCAGAGATCGTGTCGGATTGCGCATCCCACTCCCTGGCAAGAGGTGTTGATATGGCGGGCGTTGCTACGTTGAGAGCCGCAGCAAAGGCCACTCCCGTGGTCGATGATACGCTCCCGGTGACACTTGATGTGGATGTGGGTGCAGAGGAGTTGTTGGAATTTGATTTGCTAAAGGAGGAGAGGAGGTTCTGGGCAGACGATTTCCTGCGCATGGTAGGACGGGCGGGCTGGTCTACAGAAAAGTGAGACATGCTATAAGTTGGACCGTCGAGGTTGCTAACTTTTTACTATTATGTAGTATACAAAAGTCACAATCAGGGTCACGTGGTTCGATAACATCTCTTGCTCCAACTACATTGCATCCTGTTTCTTTTTATTCGCGCTCCATGGACTTGAACGCCTTCTTCAAGGACAATTACTACGGTATATTTGACACGACTCCAGAAACACTCAGGGCAGGTTATGTTCGTGTTTACTTGGGGTCATCTTCAACGATCGTCCCTGATCTTGGACACTCTTACAGCGTCCTCATTCCAAGTGGAGCTGGGAAGGACAGCCGCTGGACACATTCGATGATTTCCTCGAGAAACTCAAGGTGATCGCTGTTATTCCTATAAACAAACCAATATCTTGACCAACGTCTTGACCAGCCTCTCGGCAGCGTCAGAC
Organism: Tricholoma sp. MG77; assembly: GCA_003314665.1. Taxonomy (NCBI): domain Eukaryota; kingdom Fungi; phylum Basidiomycota; class Agaricomycetes; order Agaricales; family Tricholomataceae; genus Tricholoma; species Tricholoma sp. MG77. Next base: position 23,403 of record QMFE01001902.1, read on the forward strand.
ACAATGTCAAAACCGTTGACGTGAAACCATCGTCCCCTGAGGGTAGCGCCCTTGTCCTCGTTACTGGAACGCTTATAGTATGTCTTCTCTTACGCATGATTACGGGCTCTCACGCTTTCTATCCGCGTAAGATCGCCGACAGCACCCATGAAATGCCCTTCAGCGAGGTGTTCCACATCTTTCCAGATGCAGCGGGCGGCGGCTTTTTCATGTATGTCCATTAAAATATCATTTCCCCCTATTCAACGCTTATCATTTAGAGAAAATGACATCTTCCGCCTCAACCTGTAAGACTAAGAGTAGAAGTGTGGATGGGGAGTTCCGTTGATCGAGTTGCTGTTAAGCCTATATCTGGCAGAGATAATTCAAGTGCGTTTTCTTACTCATGATAATATTAGTCCTGCCATCGAAGCACCGTCATTATTCTTCGACCAAGGGTACAGTTCTGTTAGATTGCGATTCGCCATCATTCTTATTGATTGACAACGATGAGCTTCACATGCATTCTGCCATGCCTAAAGAAAGAAGATTATTGCCCGCCTTGATAAAGTAGTAATCGCCTGTAAAGAAAATTATCGGACATAGGTTTTCACTAGCCACAACACGAACGCACCATAAACAGTTCCGGTCAATGCATTATTAGCGGGCTTGTTGACGGTCCCATTGGACAGGATACTTTGCCATGATGGGCTCCATGCAAGCTTTGTGACATTGTTCAGAAGCTGAAAATTGTGTTTTATTTATTGCAGACGGTATGCACAATGAACAACACACGTTAATGGCACCGTTGACATATGTTTGGCCAGTTACATAACTGGTACCATGCTCTCCAAGTAGGAGGAGCGCAGTTGCGGCGATAGTTGCAGCAGCTGAATCTGCGAGAGGGGGGGCAGGGGCATTGAAGTCCCTGTGCGAAGCAAGTTTCAGCGCACAAAGAGCAGAAGGGGCAGCAACAATTAGGTACCAAGGAACGACGCTGCTCGAGGGCAGGTTCTTTAAGAAGTAGTCAGCTAGACGACGGGCGGTAGTAAGGTAGTTTCGGTCCATGGTGCGAATGTACACTAATTATGGAGGACTAAGTTTGTATAATGTAGAGTGATCGGAATGGAGACCTACTGTTGGTAAAGCCATATATTGCCCAAGCCTGTCCACGCGACCAAGTGCTTTAATTGACGTTAAAACCTGTCAGGACAAGAAAGGGGTATAGTACCTATTGTCAGCATAACCTTGGGCTGTCACCTTCCGAATGACCGAGCCAGTGGTCGAATTGTATTCCACAACATGCCAGGTTCCACCTGACCAGTACATTTAAATTTAGTTGACGATCGAAAGACCAGTACTCATACCATCAGATCGAATATGGTTCTTCATAGTTAGATCTGCATGGCGAATCGCGATTTCGCGCAGTGTGTGGTTTCCAGTCAGTTCTTCCGACTGGAACAGAACTTCTAGGTTCATCATATTGTCGATGATGACCTTTCAGGTACCAAGCACGTTAGACAAAAAACAACTAACCTGTCTGAATAGACAAACCTTGAAGTCGGTGGGATCAGCCGAGTCCCAGCTTCGGATACCACCGACCATGTTGTCGAATCGCGCAGCAAGAGCCCGCGCAAAGGAGTTAATGGCGGTTTTCGCAGTTTCATTCGTGGGGTTGCTAATATGTCATAAAACGAGGTCAGATTCCAGCCCAAACACAATAGAATAGCCTTACATAACCAATTCCTCTACAAACGGGAAACTCAAAAACCCAACATCATGTCCGACACTGGTCTTCGTCTCAAGCGGAATGAGGCCAGTGCTCGCCGCGCGGCCAAGCGAAAGCCAATCTGCAGCCCCAAGTCCGTTGGTATTCGAAGAGTAGCATAAATCAAACCTGGTGTTGAGCGCGTACAGAGATGCAGGGAAAAAGCCAGAGGTCCATGTATCGGGGGGGAAGTACTGCCAGGTCCCGTTGATGGTGGTGTATTCCGGGTATTTGACGGGATTGGGGAGGGCGTTGAATGTGGCAAGGATTTTGTGGGGGATGAGAGGAGATACGAGCAGGGCTGTGGGGCTAACTGCCTCCGCCGTCTGAGTCACGGTGGCAACTTGCCAAAGAAGGGGATAGAGAACAACTTGAAAGAATGCGTACATCGTAACGAAGGATTGCTTGGCCGAATGATTAGGAGGGTTAAAAATCATTTAGTTACTCTTCGCATTACTTATAAAGTTAGACCATGTGTTCTCATGGAGAAGAGCCACTTCTTGAGCGCTAGTAGTTGAGCACTTGAGCTCTACAGCATTGTGTGCGTACAGATTATTTTACTCTGGTGCATTCAAGAGACCACAGTGTGTTGGAATGCCTTATCGTTTGCTATTCCTGGCTTCTCGGGCAGCCTTTTTGCCAAGCCAACTTTGGCTAGAATGATTCCCAAAAATAGATGCCATCACTAGACCATATTTGCAGCCGCTATCAAACTTTTGATGTATCGTTCTACAGTCGAACTTCTCATAACCCATACCTCTCGGTGGACGGCCCAGGCTATGGGTTATGAGGGATTATGGGTTGGCAGAGGTATGCTGAAAATGGGTTCAAAAAATCACGAAAAAATCGTAAAAAATCGTAGAAAATATCTAACTGACTCGTGATAATTTATGTTATCAATATATTTGTAGATTGATACTGTCTATAATCTCTGAAAGAAGTCTTCATACTCTTGGTCTCTTCAAGCCATATTTGCCTATTGAATGAGCTCAAAAGTGCTTCAGATTTGCAGGCAATGGGGTAGTTCAAGCAGATTTTGTCTTAGGTTTAGATTCTTTCTCATATGTGGAACCTTCTCAAGAAATGTCAGTGATGGCCTTTTCTCGGACATGAAAAGACTCATATGTTTCCGTTTGTTTCCTGCAACCTTCGCTAAGTCACTCCCCTAGTTTCTTTACAATTCCCTCCGCAGCATCATCCAACTGTTCAAGCCCTCGCTTGTAGTCTGAAGCTGACTCCAGGGTGTCGAGAACTCGTTTCTCATTGACAGTGTCATTGTCCAACCACTGCTTGTCCAATGATGATATGGTTTCTGCCCTAGCTAGCTTTGCACTGAGTTCCTTCTTGCGATCCTTGATTGTTCCTGTGAACTTAGCAAGACCTTTCTTAAGAACTTCGAGTGGTTTAGGAGCCATATGATCTGAGTGAAAGCCTTTCAAAGTTTATTTTTCGAGCAATTCAGTGGGTGCGGTGGCGCATCACAACTTTATTTTCTACACTATTCTGTGACTCAATCTGTGTGCCGCCGTGATGGCATGTGTTTTGCAGTATAATCAATGAACTAGGCCTAATATGGTAGACAAACCTATGGGTTTTGCCTGCGGATGGGTATGGGTTATGGGTTATTGTGGACCTATGGGTTATGGTATGCAATTCCCTGCGAACCAAGTTGGTGGACAGCTTGAGCTATGGGTTCTAAGGGGTTATGGGTTATCAGAAGTATGGGTTATGAGAAGTTCGACTGTAGTGTCTCTGGATCGTCAAATGGCACTCGTGGATCAGTTCTTGCATCTTTGAAAGCAGTATGTACATATTTTCGTTTTTGACTGAGCTTGCTAGTGGGTGGTGGCGCTCGGCGTTGCATCTTGTGCAGAATTCACTCGCGACGCTTAGCAATTCCCCTGGTGAACTGGCCTTTATGTACCCGCAGATAGAATCTCTTGACTCGACGGTGCTCCAACTCACCCTGCGCATCCAAGTCATCATCAGTGATAGCATTCATCCGTTTCTCACCAGCTGGGTTGAATAGTTATCCGTTGTGCCATACATACGGATGTACTCGACATAGCCTCCAAGTGAGTGGACTTTGTACGTTGTAAGGTTGAACTTTTGTTGATTCGCCTTTGGTTTTGTCGCAGTAGCCATCAGCTCTTCAACACCCATCTCGCCTGCAGTGCTTCCTAGTGCTTCGTTTTGCAGCCTCTGCCGCTTTCCGACGTCCGCGAGCTGCTTCTTCAGAGGGGAGCTCTCGTGTAATGTATGCCTCACATGTCACAGATTGAAATCGTCGAAGTGAAATACCAAGCCTCGTTGAATGTTCCAAAGACTGAATAGTTGATTCTGTATGCAGGCGCATTTTTGCAAATCCATGCCATGTTGCCAGCTCAAACAAGAGGTCCATGACAATAGTGCCATGCCTAAGTATTGGGCGGTGGCCACCCAATACTTAAAACAGAAGAACCCCTTATTTTTTATCAGAATATTCTCGAGCCTACCTTCTAAATCACTTCACCGGAGACACATCACATACCATCTGGTTGCATCTGCATGCTCAATGTTGCGCAGATCGTTGTTCATGGTTCTATCAGGATTCATCATACTGTCGATGATAACCTGTATATTAGGCAACCAAACTCTGGTCTTTTGGTGGAGATAAACCAATTCACAGTCGTCAGAGTTCTTAGCGTCGTCCACACTTCTTGTGGACCCCAGTTACGTTCAACCTCGCTGCGAAGTCGCTCTCATTCAGAAAGCGTATAATCCGCATCTCGTCCTGAACAACATATAGAACCATCTAACGAAGACAGCTCCCTCATGGAAAGCTTCTAACCCTACACCATGCCCTGACACATCCTTTTTGATCTGTATCAACCCACAGCATGCGATTGCCGCCAGACGAAGTGCGACACAATCCGCAACCCCAAGCATCCCCGTCGTGCCGTACAACTCCTTATGCGTATTGAAAGCGTATCCTATATGTTCAAGTTAGCTTTATGTTGTGGCAAGCCAGCAAAGAGCGGCTGATAACCAAATGCAATGGCCGACATCGTGAACCTCGCTGGCAGCGAACGGATTTTTGGTAGAAATGTTGTCGGGTTTCAGGTGCTTATCTGCTTCGTTGCCTTACCTACCTCGCGTGAAGCTCTGTAATAACGTCACACTGAATGTCGTGATCAAAGACCGAACACCGGTCCGGGAGGTGATGACTTGATACTGCGTCACAATGTTCATATATCAAGACCCAGTCACATCGTTTCATAGTACTCACTTAAGACTTAACACCCGACCACAAAGCGATACCTTCTGAGCTACAACTTGATTAAGCAGCCTTGCGTTTTGAGCTCAGAGCAGCAGGCATAGACGGAGGTTGGTTGGAAACCATTTAGCCTGATCTTGGACCGGTACGCTGCTAGGTAGTGGTTATGTGAAGATCGGTAGCATAAGTGTTTCATGCTTTTAATTTCATACAAGTTCCATTAGGGAGATTGGTATGCATGTATACTTACACAAAATCGCAAGTGGTAACGGAGTGAATCCTATACCAGCACGTTTTGACTTGCGGCACTGAGCGCCTGAGTAGCATGGTATTGATCGTATTGGAGAATGAGGACAGGTTTTATGTCAACGGATGGTAAAGCGCTGTTTGTAGGTAGTAAGCTCAAGGGATGATAGTAGAGTAACAAAATCCACGAACGTTGATTATGATCAGATTAGGATTATCGTTGTCGGGAACGAGTCGAATAAATGAAATGTCGGACACGACGTCGACAACAATGTGACTATGTAGAGTCATACCAAGTGGACTCTGGTGAGAATTGCTGCAATCTTCGAGGACGGAAAAATGAAAGACTCGTGCGCGTGATGGGTGACCGGTGGTCGATTGATCAGTGACTGGTGACGCATCCGAACTTGACTGTCACTGACTCAAAACCTACTGCATTGCTTACTTATAATTCTATAGACGCGCTTTCACAGCTTTATCGGTTTCCACTTCCTGCCTCAAACTGCCATTTACTTGCTCATGGATGCTCTCAAGTCCCTCGTTCAGCCTCTAATAGGCGGTACAGGTGCATCGTCAGTCGTTGACGGTATGAAACTCGTTGTTCTCGGAGGAACTGTAGAGACCGCAAGACGAGTCTCTAGTTCTGCATGGTACAGTAATTCTATAATCCTGTCATCCACGCTCTCATCCTATTCTTAGGTCCCACTTTGTAAACTGTGAGTTGCCTTGTACTGCTTCACAGTTCTCTACAGGTTTTGCTGTGCTAGAGGATTGTAGCAGGACGAGGCATTGCATGCCTCGTGCTGTACACCATGACCCTCATTGTCTACTCATTGCCACCGTTCTTACCACGACTCACGATCAACTGACCCCTAACCCCATGTAGCTTTCTTCCTCACGGCCCACTTCTCCGAGGAGGACTATCCGTACGACTGGCTCATGCTGTGGCTTTCTCGCCGCCCTGAATGGCAGCGTTCTCGCGAGTTCGAGACGACAACCCGTAGCTCCGGTATTGGTGCCGACACTACTAACTCCTTTGGTGAGGAAGATCTGGACGATGATGCTACTGCCGCTCCTACTGAGGCAGGCGATGATGACTTGCCTGGCAAAGTCACCACACGCGTGGTCTTCCAGCCTACCTTTGATACGACCCATACTATTTATTACAGAGGGCATTGGCTTCGTGTGAGGAGAAGCCGGAAGACGGACGGAAGCGGTACCGAAGTATTGTCCATTAGGTACCCGAGTCATCTTTAGCTCCTGTACTTCCAGCTAAAATGCCTCCGTTCGCTCAGTGTTGTCGCGCGGTCAAACACGATCCTGAAACAGCTAGTCCTCCAGGCCAAGAAAGAGTATGAGGCCGAGGCCATTCATAGAATTCAAATATACTTTGCGGATTCCCATGGATCGTGGCGCTGGACAGATTCGCGCCACAAGAGGCCGATGGGCAGTATTGTACTCAATCCTGGAGTGAAAGAGATGCTCTTGAATGATACCAAAGATTTCCTTAAGTCCGAGAAGGTGAGCATATCTCTTTCCTATGCCTGTGTAGCGTTACCCACATACATCCGTAGTGGTACGCAGATAGAGGAATTCCATTCCGCCGAGGCTACCTTCTACATGGCGTTCCAGGATCCGGAAAGTCGTCTCTTATTCACGCGATTGCTGGGCAGCTGATGCTCGACATCTATGTCGTCTCACTGTCTGCATCCTGGATATCTGACTCCACGCTGACTACACTTATGGGCCGTGTCCCTGCGCGTTGCATCCTTTTGCTTGAGGATCTCGATGCGGCATTTACAAGGAGTGTCAATCGTGTCGAGGGACAAGAGAAGGAAAAGAAAGAAGGTCCTGCTGAGCAGAACGCCAATCACAACAATAACAGTGGTGGCCTTAGTCGAGGCAGGGGCAGGAGGGCCGAGCAGTTATCCGATGTGAATACCCTGAGCCTGAGTGGGCTGCTGAATGCCCTGGACGGTGTTGCGGCTGCAGAGGGTAGACTTCTTTTTGCGTTAGTGATTTTAATGATGTATTAACTATTTGTGACTCACCATCTCATGTTCCTAGGACTACCAATCACCTTGACCGCCTCGACCCTGCCCTCTCACGCCCAGGGCGCATGGATGTCTGGGTTGAGTTCAAGAACGCAAGCAAGTGGCAAGCCGAAGCCCTGTTCCGCAACTTCTTCCCCTCGGCGGACGACGAGCTTATCGACACAACTGACAGCGAGCCAGAGCCAGTCGCGCCCCGAGCACCCTCAAGTCCACCCCCGTCCAATCCTAACGAGGTTGTGCAAAACCCGGCGTCGCCCACCTCATCACAGTGGTCCTGGCCACCATCCCTCTCGTCCTCCGTGACGTCCTATTCGTCGACACCGATCTCCTCTCCGTCGCCGTCGTCGCCAGCCTCTGCGAATGTGGGATTGCCCTTACCTGTCCCCGTGCACACACCCGCACCTGCGACTGCGGCATCGATGACCTCGACGCCGCTCCCGCAGTTTGGAGAGTCGAATCAGGCGTACCTCCCCCCGCCTGTAGCGGAGGAGATCCTTGCGAGCCAGCATTCGGCGAAACCATTGGATGCAGCTACACTAAATAGGCTGGCGAAGAAATTTGCAGACGGTGTCCCAGAGGAAGAGTTTAGTGTTGCGGCGCTGCAAGGGTGTAAGTTGTTCTCTTTCGTTTAACACATCTGATACTGATATTACCTGTTTGTTTTATAGATTTACTGAAGAACAAGTCGAAGCCCGAAGAGGCAGCAAATGGCGTTGAGGCGTGGGTGGTTAGTGAGAGAGAGATGAGAGAGAGGCTTAAACGGGAGAAGGAGGAGAAGGAAGAGAAGGAAAAGATTGAGGTATAGCCTCCCTTTATTGTGACGTCCTGAGCTCACCGTCTGGAATTGCAGCGTGAGCAGAGGCAAAAGGCGGCCGCGGGGAGGTCAGCAGCGAAGAAAGAACTGCAGAAGAAGGAAGCAGAGCTAGAGAAGATGAAGCAACTATTAGCGGAGAAGAAAGAGAAGAAAGCGAAAGCGAAAGAGGCGAAGGATAAAGAATCAGATGCTACAGAGTCGGCAACGGAGGAGGAAGTTAAAAAGAAGGAGGCAGAGATAGAAGAGGCCAAGAAGAAGCAGAAGGAGACTGACGAAGACACCAGCGATTCCGACAGTGAGGACGGCGAGGACAGCGAGCAGAGTGATTCTGAGAATGTTCCTCCAGAGGCAACATGACTAGAAGAAGAAATGCCTGAAGCAATACTAGATACCATCACGACATCACCACTGCACATACCCCCCAATACATCATCACCATCGATATCTCCATTCAATCAACAGTTATCCCTCCCATCATCATCACCAACGCTTCCGCTCCCTCGTGCTACCGAGTCTAGCGGTAATGCACTTACCACCCGGCACGCAGCCGGGTTCGCGGTTGCCTATCTTCCGTTCTATTTCCTTCATTTGTACACGATCTTGCTACACCTTATTGGAGTCGGGAAGTAACATTTCAATGAACCATCCCACAAATGCCGTGCATGTATATACTAACGCAAACTTCCAATTTTCCATTTTCAGCAATCCACCCCAGGTTTTCTTTGTCATCAATGTATATCTTTACTCGTTCTGTGCTTGCCTGCGTCTTGTGCAGTCTTGTACATGTACATATGATTTTGTGTGTTCTTGTGCAATATATTTTTGTTCACTGCATTTAAAGTGTCCGTTTGTACAACCAACCTTTTAGCTAAAAGAATCCAGTAAGGTAGAAATGTCTGCAGTGTTCGTAAGTCCGTAGGTGAAAAGTCTTTGAAGTTGTAAAGAGAGGGAGGGGCATAATCATTCATAGTCTGTAAAAGTCATCGCGGTCGTTGTGTAGTCCATATCAGTAGACCAGAACACCAATCAGACGGGAACAAGGTAGAGCTTCTGTAAAATATGCGTGATGTGGTTAAGAGTCTCATACCGTCTGTCAGTTGGCTCAGATGTCACTCACGACGGCGGACGCTGGAAGGTCATTGTTTTTGTTGTAAGCATCAATATCACCGACGAAAAATAGAACGTTCTGTGAAGGTTAGTTACATTAGGGGGGCGAGAATATTAATGGCCCGGGGGTGTTGGATGCATACCTCGCGGATATCGTAAGCGATAACAGTAGAGGGCTTACTGCCATCAGGATTGACGTATTGCGCTAAAAGATGTTATCTGATATTGCAAAGAGGTGGCCGGATCACAGGATGGCCGCGCACCACTCAGTTCCTTGGTGCCAGGCTGGAAGGACCAGATGGCAGATTCTACCATGGTGTTGACTGCAGTCGAAGATTTGACTGGAGGTGAGTTGGGCGGGGCTGCATGGGGAAATGAGAACTCCATTATATTTCAAGATAAAAATATGACCTTACTCTGTTGGACATTTGAAAATCCAACGATGCTGTCAACAATGATTAGCGTTCGCGTTTTTTGGTCGCGGTAGGCCTACTCGCGAGCTCCAATTCCAATGCTACCAGAGGCGAACGGAGCGACAGAGGCTCCTACAAACAATGGTGCAGGGAAAGCAGCGTTCTGCACAGACCGATAAGCATATGTTCTACTATGCAAAATTCCAGAGCCATGTATGCTTACAGTGGCTAGGATATCGAAGGGACCTTTTCCCGAAGGCGGCGCAGTGAAGCTGACATGGAGGTCTTGCTCGGGTCCAAGTGCATTGAGGCCAGAGCTACAAACTTTTCACCCGTCTGAGATCAGCACAGAAAACATCGACGAACATGGGGTTGGTGCCATTCGTATTCCTCACGTTGCCGATTGGCTGATCATTCTGAGGATTGCGGACCTGAATACGTCCCGACATCCTACATAAGTTCTCAGTGACGCTTGAATTTGGGTATCATTGCCAGTTCTTACTGTATAGGTGGTGCGAACGATGGCTGCCCACGCTTCGCAGCTAAAAGACATTGAAAAAGACATGGCGATTAAATCTTTGACCACACACCCCAAACCTGCGTCGGTGCCCTTGGCATTACCACGCCTGGTAGAGTACGGCCAAACTTCGGTGGCGAAGGGGGAAGACCACGAGCCATGCGTTGTGCATTAGTTTCTTGAACGGCCGCGCCCGCCACAGTGAAGATGAGGCATGTGATGAACGAAAGCACGATAGAAATCTTTGAGAACATTTCTACCGTAACAATCTGGGGCAAGGGCAAATGTAATAGTCGTGAGGCCGCAGCGCTTTATGCCGATCACAAAGGGTGTCAGGGGTTGTGATGCATACCGCTGCCTAAAAGAAAGAAACGGCCTAAACTTTCCGTGTCTATACGGCCTAAACTTTCCATCGGCATGATGCCGTTGGCAGGTTTGGCACGTTGCACAAATGAGGCAGGTTCAAGATTTGACGTTGAGGCTATAATTAGCACAAGTAAAGATAATAATGAGTGAGCTGCATACCTTGTGTGGCTCTACACGCAGATCTTGCACAAGTGTGATACCTATATTTCAGACATTCAGTGAAACAGATTTACAGAAACAACAAGGTCGCCAGTTTCGCGGTTGAAGTTGAGTGGCGAGTGCCAATCTCGGCAGATGTGTATAGTAAATACGCTGCACACCCGAAAGGGCAAAGCGGGATGAAACCCGAATTGGGACCCCTAACTTATAATGATCTATCATGCTGTTAAAACAACAAAAAGATTGATCCCAGGAAAGTCTGTTGTCGGATTAATCAATTCTTGGCCCGAGGTGCTACGGGTAATAGCGAACACCACTTGTCGGTGTAGCCAGCGGCTTGCTGCATGCCTCGCTGTTGAGCTCGACATCGGATAAAATGTCCACCGTTTTATTGATCGGAAAGCGTAAGACCCGTTGGATATAGAGTCCGTAGTCCCGAAGTTATGGGCAAAGCAGAAGTAATCAGTAAAGCTTGAGGATTAATCACAGCAGTAACCGCAGTTCAAAATTTGGTTCAGTTTGGTCACCTCATAGCCTACTGACTGACACGCATAATCGGCCCCTCATAACCACCTCACGCTTTCCTTCGACGAACTCATAGAACATGGCAACGACCACAACGGGCCTAGGGACAGAAATCGTTTCAGTCATCAACAAACTTCAGGATGTCTTCACAGCAGTCGGCTCGTCTACAGCACAGATAGACCTTCCACAGATATGCGTGCTTGGCTCACAAAGTAGTGGAAAAAGTAGTGTGCTCGAGGTACGCCACCCATTCTCTAGGTAATTGCCAAGCCGTTCGCAACAGCTCATTCATCTTAGAATATTGTTGGGCGAGATTTCCTGCCGCGTGGTTCTGGTATTGTCACACGGCGACCGCTGGTACGAGCGCCGACAACTTCTTCATTCATGATATGAAAATAATTTGTCTAGGTACTCCAACTCATTAACAGGACAGCAGGCGGACATCCGACCAATGCCTCTGGTATGTCGTTCCTGCGCATCTCTTGAGCGTTTAGCGCTGAACACAGGATGGGCAGCACAAATCAACGGTGTGGACAAAGCCGCCAACCAAGACGAATGGGGCGAATTCCTGCATCTTCCCGGAGAAAAGTTTTACGACTTCAACAAAATCCGGGAAGAAATAGTGCGTGACACAGAGGCGAAAACTGGCAAGAATGCCGGGATATCGCCCCTACCCATCAATCTCCGTATATACTCTCCGAATGTTTTGACACTAACGCTGGTCGATCTACCTGGGTTGACCAAAGTGCCAGTCGGAGATCAGCCACGAGATATAGAAAAGCAGATCAGGGAGATGCTCATGAAGTATATCTCAAAATCAGCCTGTATTATTCTTGCTGTCACGGCCGCTAATCAAGACTTGGCAAATTCCGATGGATTGAAGATGGCGCGGGAAGTAGACCCAGACGGCACAAGAACAATTGGGGTGCTGACGAAGGTTGACTTGATGTGAGTCCCATCTTTTCGTTTCATAGATGCAAACCTACATATATCGTATCAGGGACAAAGGGACTGATGTTGTAGACATCCTCGCTGGTCGCATCATCCCGTTGCGTCTCGGTTATGTACCTGTTGTCAATCGCGGTCAGCGCGACATAGAGAATTCCAAACCTATCAGCCATGCTCTCGAACATGAACGTGAATTTTTCGAAAATCATCCCTCATATAAAGGGAAAGCACAATTTTGCGGAACCCCCTTCCTTGCACGGAAACTCAATATGGTGCGCTGCATGACAGTTGTTCACTTTGTGTTTGGTCGCTGAGCAACCTCTACAGATTCTCATGCACCACATCCGGGCCACTATTCCTGATATCAAGGCTCGCATCACCCAGCAACTCCAGAAATACAACGCTGAGCTACAGTCACTTGGCGGCCCCCTTGGCGATGGCAATGCAGGGAATATCGTCCTTTCAGTGATCACCGAATTTACGTCTGAATTCCGAACGACAATTGATGGTAACACAAATGACTTGTCGGTGAACGAACTGTCTGGAGGCGCCAGGATCAGTTTTGTCTTCCACGAACTCTTCAACAATGGCGTACGAAGTATTGATCCCTTCGATCAAGTCAAAGACGGGGACATTCGTACCATTCTTTATAACTCTTCGGTAAGTAATCGATCAGCAGAAGGGACGACAATATTCAGACTTGGACCAGGGCTCTACACCATCTCTCTTTGTGGGCACAGCTGCGTTTGAAGTCATTGTGAAGCAACAAATCAAACGCTTGGAAGAGCCCAGTCTCAAGTGTTGTCAACTTGTATACGACGAACTCATTCGTATTCTCGGTCAGTTGTTGGGGAAAGTTGTAAGCCCTTCAGTGTTTCCGATGCTGTTGTTTTGTTCACTCGTTTGTCACCAGCAAGCCTTCAGGCGCTTCCCAGCACTTCGAGAGCGATTCAATGCGGTTGTTGTCAATTTCCTGAAGCAATCAATGGCTCCTACGACAAAACTTGTGTCTGATCTTGTCGCGTATGTCTGTCTTCCTAGCCCACGCATTCATATGGTCATGTTTGTTATGCTATTCAGCATGCAGGCATGTTACGTCAATACTACACATCCTGACTTCATCAGCGGTCACAAGGTTCGACGTTTCTGCCATGGTTTTTTCCCCCATGCTGATCGCTGTTGGTCAGGCAACCTCTGTTGTGAACGAGCGTCTCAATGCTAACAAGCCGCCGCCGGGGCCACCTGACCCAAAAAACGCCAGAGCTCAAGTCAACAACAACAAGGATCTGGATGTGGACACCAGGAAAGACGAAGCAAGTTTCTTTGGTTCATTCTTCTCTGCTAAGCCAGGTGCTGCGAAGAAAAAAACAGTGATGGAGGCGCCTCCTGCGATTATCAAGCCACAAGCTGCGTTGAGCGAGAGGGAGACGATGGAGACGGAAGTCATCAGTTGCGTTTCTCTTTTCTCCCTTGTCTGTAATTGCATAAATTCTAACAATCATCCAAACGTAGAATTGCTTATTCACTCCTACTTTAATATTGTGAAGCGCGAGATGATTGACATGATTCCTAAAGCGATTTCGCTGACGCTGGTTGCGCACTCTAAGGAGAACCTCCAGAGAGAGTTGCTGCAGGAGCTGTACAAGCCTGAGGTTCTAGATGATCTGTTGAAGGAGAGCGAGTACGTCGTGAGCCGTAGGAAGGAGGTTTATGGCATGGTGCAGGCTCTTAATAAGGCGGAAGAGTGAGTTTTATCATGTTACCTGTCTTGGGACAATGATCTCAGGCACAACTTGCATAGGATTGTCGCAGGTGTGTAATAACCCTTTAGACTTGGTGGGGGTGTCTCGGTCTTTAAATCTGGTCCTCGACTTTTTGCACATATCGATTAATAGTATAATACCCACTGTACATGCATTATCGGATTCCTCTTTACATGCATTGCAAGCGCGCCACATTACTTGTATACATGAGTACAAAGGTTGTATGGGGTTGGAAGGAAGAAAGGAGAGTTACGTAAGAGAAAGATGACTCGATAGGCGGAGTTTTAAAACGAGGAGATATATAAGGACGGTGTTTGCTGCTTCAATTCAGACATCCACCCATTTTTTAAATTTTCCCACGCCGTTGATGTCTCTTCCCGCTCGTCCCATTACTTTTGGTCGACCGACTCAACAGCAACCTTATCAATACCAGCAACCGCAGTACCAGCAGCAGCAGCAACAACAACAACATGGTTTGGCGTTACCAATGGGTAATCAGCTCTATATGCAGCCACCCTCAACAGGTTTAGCACTGCCTGGGCCATCCCCGCTTTCAAACTCTTTCACTCCATCCAATTCACAACCCCAGTCAAACTCTCATTCTCCTCCTTCGACATCCAGCAATCCTGTCCCGGGTCCCTTGTCTCCCTCTACACCTCCCGTCCCTTCCACTCCCGCCCCCCTCACCCTTGAACAGCAACACATCACAGCCGTTGAAGGTATTGTGCCCACCCTCCAAAATATCGTCGCGACTGTCAACCTCGATTGTCGCCTCGACCTTAAGACTATTGCCCTTCACGCCAGGAATGCGGAGTACAACCCCAAGGTTGGTATCTGCTTACTTCCTTTTTTGCGTGGCATGTCGAACTGCTCGATTTGTCTCGCTTAGCGTTTTGCAGCCGTTATCATGCGTATCCGCGATCCCAAGACGACTGCACTCATTTTTGCATCGGGAAAGATGGTGGTCACTGGTGCAAAGTCGGAGGATGATTCACGTTTGGCATCACGCAAGTATGCTCGGATTGTACAAAAACTGGGCTTCGTTGCCAAGTTTTCCGAGTTCAAAATTCAAAACATTGTTGGGAGCTGCGACGTTAAATTCCCTATTCGACTGGAAGGCTTGGCTTATAGTCACGGTCAGTTCAGTAGTTATGAGCCTGAGGTATGTCCCTCCTCTTGTCACTAGGTCCTCTATCTGATGTCTCCTTGGTTGTGATACCCTAGCTATTTCCTGGTCTCATCTACCGCATGATTAAGCCGAAGGTCGTGCTACTGATATTTGTGTCGGGCAAGATTGTTCTGACTGGTGCAAAGGTGACCACCCTTTCTTTTCTTTCCACATGACATTATGCACCCTTGTCATGATCGCTCATGCATCATGCGACTTTGGTGACGTCGACATAGCCATCACAATTCGGATGGCTTTGTCTACGTTTTTTGTCACGAGTACAGTGGAACCGGTCTGAACCCATCCGCTGACACTCTCCCCCTTCTCATGGCTATCAGGTCAGAGAAGAGATATACACAGCCTTCAATACGATATACACCGTGTTGTGTGAATTTCGGAAGCCGTAGCGCCGGGAGTTGTTCCATTCGTGCTTTTGGTCCCTCCACGCCTCCACCCTCCCGCCCGCTTACACGCCATTTTGTTACCTAACTTATCTGTTTTGCGTGGTTTGGGAGCGGTGATGACGTTGTTGGAGAGGAGGGAAGCTGTAAAAACCGCAAAGGACGATGCCAGGAAGAGTATGGAACGTAGTGCACGTCCCCTTTTCCGTTGCCTTCTTTTTTTTCATCATTACCTTAACTTTATATTTCTCTTGTAGTCTTTTGCCGCACGTACATCATTCCCCCCACCCATCCATACAACTTACATATATATCAATATCAATACAAGTAGTTTTATTGCATCATGCGAGAGCCTGAGTATCTTACTAGTACAACAACCTGTGAAGGTTATTGTTTGTGCGCACTACACTTCTTGCAGTCTGGGCCTTCATGCATCCTACCGTTAGTTGCCGTCACAGTCAGCCACTCTAGAATCATTTAATTTGCCAATTTGGCTTCTGTTTTTAAAGCTCCTACCACCGTGACCATCATCTCTTTCTCCATCGACGTCGGCTGGTTCCTCGTCCCTTTCGTTCATTTATATTCCGCTTTCTTCTTCAATTATGGTCCATAATCTTGCTACATTTACCGTCCTATTGAGGGCTCTACAGCTGGCTTCAGGTCTTTCCAAACCCGCTCCTGGATCATCATACAATTCTGTGAATTACTCGACCCCCCTTTTGGTTGAGCTTGCTTCGACGCCTCCGGCCAACGTCTCTACTAGTTTACCGGCCGGGCATACCCATGTGGATGGTCGCTCCGCGCAAGGTGGTTCGTGTTATGTTGAACCATATATCGCTCCCTCGTTTCCCGTGATCTTCCCTCTGTTTGACCCGGACAAGGCCACCATCATGCGCTACAGGCAACAGCAATCGGTGAATCTGGGTTCATGGTACGTCAGGAGATTCATATCCAACCCTAGCCTAACACAAACATTAGGTTTGTGAACGAGAATTGGATGACTCCTTCTTTTTTCGAATGCGCTTCAGGGAACAGGCTCTCGGAACTGGATCTTGCCTCAGGCTGGGACTCGGTAGACTCTGCTCGCTGGGCTTTGGAGCAGCATTGGGACACTTTCATTGATCAGTCTGACTTTCAATATCTCGCTAGTATCGGTATTAACACCGTCCGTCTGCCAATCGGTTACTGGAATTTGGGCCCTTCCTATTGCCAAGGCACACCTTTTGAAGCTTACGGCGATGTATATCGAAACTCCTGGAGCAGGATCATGCGCGCTATTAACATGGCTGCCAATGTCGGAATCAGCGTCCTTGTCGATTTACATGGTGCTGTTGGAAGTCAGAATGGTCAACCACACTCTGGTATTTCGGACGGCACTACGAACTTGTTCAAGGTCCCTTCAAATGTGGAGAAGACTCTTAAAGTACTGACATACCTGGTGCAACAACTAGTGTCCGTTACGAATATTGCCGGTATCCAACTGCTGAACGAGCCTGAGGATGTACCGGAGCTGACGGATTTCTGTAATTTCGGCTTTCGTTTAATGAATTTCACGATCTGCTCATCACGTTGTCAGATTATAAAGCTATTGCTACTATGAGGCAAGCTTCCCCAACTGCTGCACAGCTTCCTTTATATGTCCATAATGGCTTCGACCTCCCGCGTTTCACCGATTTCATCGCCAACAGAACGGATTTTGTCGTCCAGGACCACCACTCGTATTTTGTCTTCACCTCTTCTGACGACGCGGAACCTGCTTCTCAGCACACTGTTGATATTCATGGTGCTGTCTCGGATACATTGAACAATGCTTCCAAGCAGCAGCATGGAAATTTCGTCGTTGACGAGTGGTCCTGTGCCATGACGCCTAAAAGCTTGGCAAATGAACCCGACCAGCTTCAGGCGCGAAAGGATTTCTGCACTGGGCAATTAGACGTCTACACGAGCACAGCAGCGGGCTGGGGCTTCTGGTGTAAGTAATTACACTTTTTCATGTCTTCAATGTTCAACAAGGTTTCTCATAGCGTACATGAAGGAAGAATGTGACCTTGATCTCGGTTGGTGTTTCAAAGCCGCGGTTGGGAAGACCCTTCCTTCGACGTTCTTCTCCTATCCCCAAGAACGACTTGACGATCAGCAATTGCAAGGTCTTCTTGATACCATTGCCAACTTCGCTCCCCCTTCTCCTTCGGACGTTCTAGCAAAATTTCCGCAGGATGCGACGGCCTCTTCTTTGTTGGGGCGACACCCTGGCCCTTCACCTTCGGAAGGTGTGCCACCAACGCGTAATTTATATCATCGCTTTGAAGCCGTTCACCTCAGGCGCCCAACGCAAAATCCTCTCGTACAACGGGATTTGACGGCACCACAACGGTCAATGCTACAAGGGTACGACGACGGGTTCGCCGCTGGAAAGATGTTCGCTGTGAAGGGCGAGATGTCAAAGCTTGGATTTGTTGGACAGTTTATAACCGATATCATTGCGCGGCTGGGCCCGTCCGTCGTAGCTCCCGGGACGGAAACTGACTATCGCAAAGCCTTCGTGCAAGGACTGGGAGATGTGGAGAACTTAATCAAGTCTGCCAGCGCTTTGCGTCCATGATAGCAGGTTATCGATTTATCATGTATGCCTTGAAATTGTAGTTCCGTGTGCCGTGTTCTTTTTTCCCCGAGATCTTCCATCGGTGCGGGCGCTGTCTTGCAATACCTCTGCAGAATGTAGTGTTCTGTTAGGACTATGCAACTTCTGGCAACAACAGATATGATGGCGGATTCATGACTGCCGATGGCCTTCGTACTTCGGTGCTTCGACATGCCATAGGCCGCGTAAGTCATAGTATAGAAATGATAATGATGTTGATGGTCCCAATGAGTATTACTGGCTAGGGAACATAAGCTTGAGATGGATTCACGATATTTCACAAATCCTAACCAGCGATTGGTTCGTTTGGGAGCTACAGCTGAATGCTACCCAGTCGTTTCAAATTCCAACGTTTCAAAGTTTTTACTTCAAGTTACACCCGAGTTGGTTTGTTCCATCATGACCATATGTGTCTTGCATCTTTATTCCTCCCTCAATGTCGGACTCGCCTGCGCTTTCATTCCATAACCCAATTCGTGCAGTGCAATTGCTGCTAACACACCCGAAGTACTTCTGGCTTCTTGCCTCGCTGGTGATAATCGGAGATGTGACCCTTACACAACTCATCATCCGCCTTATTCCATGTCAGACTCTGGACCTTTTTCTTTCTGGTGGATAGTCTCATCATATGCGCCTAAACAGACACGGAAATTGACTGGAAAACGTACATGATTCAGACAGAGGTGTATATGAAAGGGCAACATAACTATAGCATGATCACTGGGCCAACTGGACCGCTAGTGTGAGCTTTCACCCATCTACGCATATCTGCGACCTCACCTTTTACCCATAGCTATCCTGCTGGCCACGTCCACATTCACGCGTTTCTGCATGGCATCACAGACTCTGGGCGCAATATAGCCCTGGCACAACACATATATTCGGTCTTGTATGTAGCAAGCCTAGCACTCTCATGTGCTATATATCGGAAAGCAGGAAGCATCCCGAACTGGACCATACTTCTCCTGCCACTCAGTAAACGGCTTCATTCGATCTATGTTCTACGCCTTTTCAACGATTGTTGGGCCGTGCTGGCTGTTCAGGCCGCAATATTTCTGTACCAACAAGGGTTGGATGATACGGCCACACTTCTTTTCAGGTAAAGACTATGTCATACAAGGAGAGAACAGTCTCAATCTCGTGTACCAGTGCCGCACTTTCGGTCAAAATGTCCACTCTGCTATATCTTCCAGGACTGCTCGTCTTCCTATTCAAACGCAAGGGGCTCTGGTCGACTCTGCGTCTCATGGTGACTGTTGGTGCGACGCAGGTCATGCTGGCTTTTACCTTTTTGCGGGAAGACCCTTGGACATACCTGCAATCTTCGTTCGACCTGTCCCGTATATTTCTCTACAAGTGGACCGTGAATTGGAGATTTGTCGACGAAAAAACGTTTTTGAGCTCCCATTGGGCAAAAAGCTTGTTGGTCGGACATGTTTCAGTGTTGATCCTCTTCGGTCTTTTCAGGTGGTGTAAATTGGATGGCGGGGTGTGGCCTGTCCTGCGTACAGGAATTCGACAACCTCATCTTCCAGCCGGATTTACCCCGATAAGTGCTGACTGTGAGTTATTCATGTTGGCTTCCGATCCATACTTACTCTTGTATAAGATATTGCTACCGTTCTCTTTACTTCCAACCTAATAGGAATCTTGTTTGCTCGTTCACTTCACTATCAATTCTATTCGTGGTATGCGCAACAAACTCCCTTCTTGGCATGGAGGACGCGTTATCCCGTTGTATTGAAGTACGTCCTCGAGTATCACCACCTCTAAATGACCGTTAAAGAGCTTTCACAGGCTTGCCTTGATCCTTGGGATCGAATATGCTTGGAATGTTTTTCCATCTACGGCGGTGTCGTCGTCCATCCTCCTCATTGCAAATGCCCTATTACTGCTAGGAGTCTGGTTTGGGCATCCTAATGGTATTGTCAACGACGACAAAACCAAGGCGTTATGATTTTTGGTTATTGAGACTACCACTATAAATTAATCTAGATGTATTCGGATGTGTACACATATCTAAGTAGCAGTTACTTAGGACCGCGCCGCGCTGCGTATACTTGAACATCACAACTTGAACACCAACGATATTAACTCTGATGTCGCCAAGTCAAAAGAGTCAAAAGCATACTCTTCGAGCAGGCCTAAACACAACGCTAACAAAGTCTCCATGGCAAAAAAGAAGACTGAGCAGAACTCAAAATCGCCATCCGCCAGTGCTCCCGCCCCTGTCGTAGTCTTTCCTGAACTGTCTTCCAAGACAGACCTCGAGTGCCGAGTGCTCCTCGAAGACCAAATTCTGCTTATCGGTGTACGTACATAAATTTCGTACAAGAGCCTTAGCCGTTCATCGCTAATAGTACAATTCAGGACTTCTTGTCTCCTGCCGAGTGTAAAACTTTCGTTAAATTCATCGATGACCTTCCTCTGGAGCTCACACCACCCAAGAGGCGAGGGGAGGCAGACAGGCTCAACCGTAAATCGGACTCTTTTTTCCATCACCAGTTCATAACTTTGCGTTGCAGATCGCTTTTCTGTGACGTCTGTGAATTTTGCAGCGAGGTTGCACACCGTTCTTGTTCCCCATTTGCCTTCACTTCCCTACCCAGCGTCCATGAAACACGGTAGTACAGGAAATCCAGCTGGTCCTCGAATTCCCTACTCCCTCAATAGTAATATTCGAGTATACAAGTATACTCCTTCACAACACTTTGGGTGAGTCCTGTAATCAAGCAATGAAACTGAAGATAATTTGACGCTTGTTAGGCCGCACTACGACGATTCTGTTTGCGATCCATTGACTGGGACAAAATCAGAGTGGACCCTCTTAGTCTATTTGACGGGGATAGAAGATGGCGTCGAAGGTGGTGAGGTAAATACTATCTTAAATGGTTGTCTCGTGTATGGGCTCTGAAGTGGGGCGCATGCTAGACCTTATTCTACAAGGATGAAAAAGGGAAAGTTCGTGGAGTCATTACAGCACCCCTGACGCGAGGTACTGCTCTCTTGCATCGGTAGCGTCTATTTCCTGGCCACCAATG
Organism: Tricholoma sp. MG77; assembly: GCA_003314665.1. Lineage (NCBI taxonomy): Eukaryota > Fungi > Basidiomycota > Agaricomycetes > Agaricales > Tricholomataceae > Tricholoma > Tricholoma sp. MG77. The sequence goes on from QMFE01001902.1 coordinate 44,569, forward strand.
TCACACTGATGCATCAACTCATAGTCATGGGCAAGAATGTATGCTCCACGAAGGATCAGCAGTACGCAAGGGCAACAAATATGTTCTGCGTTCTGATCTGATGTTCATGAGATCATATTGACGCACCATTGCTCCGAGAGTTTGAATCTTGCATGCTACCGTCTTCGCTTCGACTCTCTCCTTTGCGTAGGTATACCTGCCTCAACCACATCATCATCTCTGTCTCTTTCATCTCGCACGCTTGAGCCATCCTCTCGTCTGCGTTTCCGCCCACCGCCGCTGCCTTTGCCTTGTTCCTTGAGTTCACTAACCGCAATCCTTCCGGCCTCATTCACCCGCTCTTTGAGGAGTGCAATTTCTTCTGGGTCTGCGGGCCACAGTTCCATTTTTTTCCCTATAGCATGCTCAATGCGTTGGATGAGCTCCACATCATATTGGGTAACAAGCGTGATGGATTTTCCAGCTCGGCCTGCACGAGCTGTTCGTCCCACTCGATGGATATAGTCTTTTGAATGTGTAGGGATATCGAAGTTGATAACAACATCGACGGATGGAATGTCTAGACCACTGGAATACAGTAGGCATGTCATGGAGTAATTCGAGTAATATCAGATGATGGCTTACCGACTGGCGATGTCTGTCGCGACCAGTACCTTCCGACCGCCGCTTTTGAATTTTCCCAAGGCACCTAGCCGTTGGCTCTGACTTAGTTGGCCGTGTAATGGCACTGCCGGAAATCCCAAGGTACGCAATATGATAGAAAGCCTGCAGCCCGGTCGTAAGACCAGCAAATGGTCCTTGAAACAAAATATACTGACCGTGCCGCGTCATTAACCGTTCTTGTAAATATAATCATAGAATTTTGGGCAAGGGTGTTTGCCAAATATATTAGGTATGCATCTTTGTCCTTCAGGGGCATCAGAAGATAATACTGCAGCAATGTAGCCACGGTCTGATATCTATGGAATTGTTAACAAGGGTATAAAGGGAAGAGATGTATTGCCTACTTTGCTGATATTTCCACGCGGACAGGATTTGACAAGCTCGCTCTTTGTAATTTAGCAACCTTGCTGGTCATGGTCGCAGAAAATAGATAGGTTGTCCGCTCGTTTGGAATCAGTTTGAGAATCTTATCGATACTTGGTCCGAAGTCCAGGTCCAGAAGTCGATCAGCTTCGTCAAGAACCTTTGCCAGCATCAGATACAACAAAAATGAGCCGAGAGAGCGATACTTACTAAAAATTTAATTCCACGAAGACTAAAACCTTTTGTTTTCTCCAAGTGATCCAACAGGCGTCCAGGCGTCGCAACAACGATATGTGGACGTTTGGCAAGAGCAATTGCTTGAGTGGGCATGTCCATCCCTCCGACAACGACAGCACATCGTGCTCCCATGGCCGATCCAAGGGACTCGAACTGTTCTGATATCTGATAGGCTAGCTCGCGGGTGGGGGCGAGCACGCAGGCGAAAAGGCCTTTGGGGTCTTCCCATAGTTTTTGGAGGATAGGAAGAGCAAACGCAGCCGTTTTGCCAGAACCTGTGGAGGCAACACCGATGATGTCTCTACCTTCTAAAGCATAAGGCAAAGCTTCTGATTGAATGTCGGTGGGAGTCTTGTAGCCCACTTGTTCAAGGGCTTCAAGAAGGGGATCGATTAAACCCAAGGACTTGAAAGTAATGGGTGGAGTAGTAGATGTGCTTGCTTCCCCCGGAGCAGGCATTGCAGACAGAAATTGCTCTGAGCTGTGGCTATATATTGTAGGAGGAACTTCAAGTTCAAACTTGAAAAGCTTGAAAGTTGAAATCTTGTAAATTTGACCGTTCCCACGTTCTTCGATCAATCTCGGAAGTGGGGCTCCCTTCACGGTCATGATGGTCAATGTCCAGCCAGGCTCGCGGCAACGAGTCCTGGTATCGTTTTCGGCGCCGCAACCGATACTATCATCTGTGAAGTGGCAACAGGTTCAGGCTGCGATATCTGACCAGTTACCCCTACGTAATATCCACTGGAAGCCAGCGTCACGAAGATCTATAAGGACGATTCAAGAGTTGGATGTTGGGCTGGTCTCCCTAGAAGCCGTCCGCGATGAATATTCTCAAATTCCCATAACTCTTTTGGAGAAACCTTTGCTCAACATATACGTTGTTGTTTGTCAGGTAAGGCTCGAAACGTTCGGCCACGCGTCTTACGAACTCATCGAAAATTTCAGAACAATGATCTTGACGGCTACAAGACTGTCGTCAAAAAGCAGATAAAAGACTGGCACTCAGTCGTGACTACGAGGAAGCACCAAGAATGGCTAATTCTCCACATAGTCAAGCCGGATGCTCAAGCGCCGACTGGGAAGTTCTTCCAGAAGAATTCAGTATTCGAGAAAATAAGAGCGGACTTCAATGTAGAAAAGCGGGAAAGGTAGATGCGATTCTGAATTTTGTTTACGCTGTCTAATAAACATGGCAGATGTGTACAGGTTACCTGGTCCTCAGAGACCGACAACCCGGCCGTATGGGCAGAGCTTATGAACAAGATCAAGGATGGAGTTTTATCTGCATTTGATTCTGCCGTTTCTCAGCGGGAAGAGGAGGTCAAGCGGTCCGAAGGCCAACGTCATATGCCTGGGTGGAATTTCTGCACGTTTTTCATTCTAAAGGTTTGGTTATCTTCTGTAATTGGATCTACAAGCTGAAAGCTCGTATAGGAAAGCCTTGCCATCTCATTTGAAGGTGTACAACTTTTTGAAGATGCATATACGCAATACGATGAACTTGAATGTCTATTTCACGAAGTTCTCAAGGAAAAGAACCTATCTTGGTTTGGACCGCTTTTAAATCGTGATAACGGCGATGACTCAGCTTCCCTCCTTTCTTCATTGAAGAAACCGTATCGAGATCTTATCCTTGCCAACTCCATTTCCATCTTCGACTTTCGGACATATGTCCTATCCAGACAGTGTGAACTTCTTGCTCAAAAGGGTCGGATAACTGACATTAGTCGGAAAGTAGCAACCTTTCTCTGTGCTTTCGGCAGACGATTGCGTGAAGTGGGGGTAAGCCAAGATAACCTCATGTGTCCCAAGTGTTAATATCATGCAGATTGCATTACCACCATTTTTTGTCGAATCCTGGATCTACTCCTCTGCACTCAGTGTTGTCGAGCAATGTGATTCCTGGTCTTCTGGATTTTCCATTGTCGGACCTAAACTCAATGCATTCAATGCTGCCAAGGGCGAACTTTTAGAACTTGCTCGTAGTCAAGTACGCTTTATCCTACTCGAAATATGTTCCTTAGTTCCTGAACTGGTTCTTCTACAGCTGGATATAATCGGTGTTGTTGTGGGGCATCTCCCTCCCAAACCGCCTTTTTCACCAACCTCATCCCTTTCTATCCTAAATCAGACGGCTGCCGGAGAACAAGTCACTAACGCAGATATCCTGTCCGCCATTGAGAACGCAGACTTGTTCTACGATTTGTATGTTGCGACCACTAATCGGGCCATCGATATGTACACGCAAGCTGGACGACAAAAATTTGCTCTGCGGTTACATGGAAGTCTTGCCGCCCTTGATCTGTAAGCTCTTTCCTTTTAATGCCAAGTAGCTCTGGGTCTCATTGCTCGTTTTTGTAGCCATCGTGGGCAACTAAGCAATGCACTCTCAACCTATTCTTCCTTGCCTGCACATTATGCCCCGCACATGTGGACCTCTCTTGAGTCTTTCATGCTTTCACAAGCACTCGACACATATGCCGATCTCAGCAAAGCTAAAGACACAGAATGGATCCATGTCCTACTGGCATATCTCAGAACGTATATCGACAACCAAGGAACGGAATTACTGTTGCATGAAGTGGATAAGATTACATATATCACTGAACTTGTGAATGGGTTAAAGGCCGCTGTTTCTGAACTTGAAACTGGTCGGTGTTCAATCATTGGACCTTTTTTCTGTTTTCATCTTGTTGCTTGTTCCGTTTAGATCTGGCATATCCCGACCATCCTGCGGCGTCAATTGAAGTATCTACTGATGCCCGAATAGTAGAAACTGAGGATGGCTGCCATTTAGATGTCACAGTCCAAAATCACTTACCTTGCGTTAGTGTCTAGGTATTGAAGAAGGTTCTTTTGCTCATTCCTCACTAGATGCTTCCTGTCGATGAAGTCAACGTGGTTCTCCTAGGACATGACTCGGAGCGACTTACGTTTGCATCGTCTAAACAAGGCCTGCCTTCTGGCAAGACATCTTTGACTATGTTCTATCCGGTACGATCCATTTCGGTTGAAGGCCAATCAAGTTCTCAATAGATATCCTCTCAAGACAACAGCAGCAGGTACATATGTATTTGAGTCAAGCGGAGTGCGCCTAGGACGGTTGTTACTTCAGCGGACACATTGGAAAGCACCCACTGCGAGAACAACTCGACATTCGAAGGAAAGCCATCCGGTGTTAGTACGAATACCTCAAGATTTATTAGCTTTGGATGTTCGCCTTAGCCTGCCAAATCGCAGTATGTATGTTCGTCAGTAATCCTGTTCGTTGTGCTAATGTATTCTTAGTTGAACTCGGTGAACCGCCGATGGTCCTGGTTGCAGTGTCAAGTGGACGAAATCACGTCTCCAGAGTTACTCTCAAGCTTTCAGCGTCCGGCGTCACTTTCCGACTGAAAGACGCATGGTTGCATGGAGGTAGGCAAGAAATGTATGCAGGCTCCTCGTCCAGACTATTTATCTTGGTTGCAGATTCAAAATCGGCGACCATGCAAATTACGAAAGATAGTGTCAGTCTGTCCGACATTCCCAAAGATACGACAATCTCAATAATGGTTCCTCATTCCGATACATCCGGGTTTCAAGCTATGGTGAGCTGTTGTCGCCGCTACGGCGGGAAAGTGCTTATCTGCTCTAGAAAATTCACGTCGACGTTACTTATGCAACAGTATCTGAGCCCTCCACCTTGCGATCCCTTCACCTCACACGCGTGGTGTTGACAACTCTTCCCATTTCCGTCAACGTCGAAGACTTCTTCCGTGGAACAAGGTAATTAATTATTGTTGGATCCTTATCGTCCTTTAATCAACCATCGTTCAAGGCTGTTTTCTAAGTTTACGATATCTACGACAAGCCATCAACACGTACGTATTGCTGCAGCTCATTTGGATATACCGGAAGGTGGCCTCGATGGCGTAAATATCGTGGCCCCTTCGACGAAGAACCGCCCAGTTGTTGTAAGTTTAATCATACAACCAACCCTCTTATCCTTCTCATCTAGCGTTGCTCTTCTGCCAGACGGTGACACCCGCTCAACCTGTCAACTTTGTATTTCACATTGATTCTGCCAATGGACCAGGTTCGTCTTCAGAGATATAGAAATTACTCATTATGTTGATATATACAGTGCGCGAGCCCCTGAATCTGCTTATCAGATACCGTATATTGCGCGAAGGCGAGTAAGTTTGCAAATGTATATGACCATTCCTGAAAAAAGGAGTTTAGAGGTGGAATATATCATTGAAAAGGTGGTTACAAAAGTCTTAGCAGATTCACCTTCGACGAATCACCACCGAGTTACACTAGTCAACACATTGGTCAAGGCGCTGGAGAACGATGCAGGGTGGGTTGACCTGTATGGTATTACTGGTGAGCTTAATGTCCCCGGGACGCTGCAAGCACAGACGGAAGATGGCCTACGTCAGCTCCTTGAAAAGGCAATCAAGGTACGGGCAATATATTCTTCATTTGACCCCCTTGTGACGAAAGCCTTTCTAGCTGTTACAAGAACACAGACATACATATCCGCCCGAAGGCGACTGGCGCGAGATCAGAATACCCGTTGATGTGCCCTACATGAGTGTATGTATTCTTCTTCGAATGGAATTCGTTACGAATTGACTAGTTATCAGATCGTAGCTGCCGCGCGAATACGTATCTTGTCGACACCGTTTGCCGAGACGTCTACATCCAAATCATTGCCGCTATATGCTGGTCAGCCCATATCAGCGGTTCTGACAATAAATACCTCGTTCCACTGGGGCTCAAGCGCGGACGACAAAGAACGCAGGTACATCCTACGGTACGATATAGAAGAGTTGGTCAAGGATTGGCTCGTGAGCGGACGAAAGCGCGGAGATTTTGCAGCCACGGTATGCGGATATTTACAAATCACCACCACCATGATTTAATCCAACTCCTCTTTAGGATGGTACGACATATGCAATACCTATCACGCTAATCGCACTACACCATGGCGAGCTTCTCTTGCCCAAAGTATCAGTAGTGACACTTCCAGTAGCAGGCGAATTGACAATGGGTGCGAGAACTATTCCAAGCACTGAGACGTATCAAGTGCATGGCGCAGAGAAAGTGTTAGTACTGCCGAGAGGCGGGAGGAGTACGTTCGTCATTGGCATGGGTTCTCATTCATAGAACGATAACGGTGACCTGGTTTCTGCACGTTTGGTAACTCTACAACTGATAATTACCACTAGACAGCATCTCCCGGATTCGTTTATCGGGATTATCGAAGTTTCCTGAGGAACAATTTGGTATCAGTCTCTAATATGAGCAACCGACCCTCCCTATGCGGGACAAATGGACGACAGGATCCACTCATAGTCCCCGTTAGGTCGCGAAGGAATTTAGTACCTATAGTGATTGTGCATATTTAGTAAGTTAATAGCACTCTTAATTTGTACGAAGTCGAATCAAATGAGCTAACTTGCTCAATCCGAGTCGTTGATTCGACGTTGGATAAGTAGTATGATGGCACTTCTCTTGCGTCCAGTAATAGTATGAATAACCCCCCGCGCAGAACGATCGAGAACTATCATGGCCAGAATATCTGGAATACCGTACAGGCCCCAAGACACTCTCATCTGGTCCAAGCATAACAGCAAGTCAACCTAGACAAATGTTTCAAAGACCAAAGAACCACAGACAGAGCTTTTCACCCCACGGAGAATATTAGGGGATTTCATTAGGTTGTAGAGTTCATGAGATTTTGATCTTCCCATGTATTAAAAGTATTTGACCTTATTGTTTTTTTTTACAGCGTTGGTATGAGATTGGAGCAGCGACTCAGGAAAGGGGAGGCAAATAAAAGCAGCAGGGTTTGAGAGGTCGAGGTTTTTATGATATTTAAAATATTTAACTGCTACGTGAATGGCAGGAAACTCATTTACAGAGAGATCAGAATACAAGTGGGTAGCAAACGAGTGGGAACACGAGTGCAACTGGGATGGGCGAGTGAGTGAAAGAGATTGTGGACCGTTCAGTCGCATGAGTCGCCAAACGAGTAGTAACTTGAAGGATGATTCGTCAGTGGTAGAAGTAGACAAAATGTTGAGAATAAAGATAAAACGTATTTCTCATGAGGCCCAGGTGGGGTTGAACTTGAGTTAAATGCTAGAGAAAGTGAGTGTAGAGCAGTTGAAGGTCGAGATTCAGATGTCAGATGAACAAAAGATTCGTCACCTGAGCGATTCGAACACTCGCGGGCAAAGCCCAACCGCTACTTGCTACCTGAATAGCAGGCGATCCCGTTAACCACTCCGGCAAAGTGACTTATTATATCCGTTGTCTGAGTGGCTATTTAAGTATCCAAGCCAAATTCGCGTTGGCTCTGAGTAGCGAGAAGTGCTAATTGAATGACGATGGGTCTATGTACCGTACAAACCTTGGTTGGATGGACCTGTTGAAGGTGCTGAATCCCCCGAGCCACTTGTAATTATTGTTGTTCACCTTCCACCGGAGCAGGTGCCGCCGCCACTTCCTTTTCCACAAACTCCCGGATGTAGGCAACGAGTTTATCCGTCTGCTCTTCCGTTACAGCGTTATATAGAGAAACGCGAATGCCTGCAGAAATTAGATAGGTGTACTGTAGACTGAAAAAAGGCAGAGTACATACCTCCAACGGACCTGTACCACAAAGTAGTTAAAACATCATCACTGCACACACCAAAGGATAGACTCACCGATGTCCCTTGAGGCCCTTCATATCCCTCTCCTCAGCCCCAGCAAGGAACCGCCCCTCCGCACCCTCTCCACGTATACCAAACACGATATTCATCCAACTCCCCGAGCCATCTCTCACTTTCTCCACCAACACCCCCTTCTCCGCCCCCTCCCTCACCGCCCTATATACCTTCTCCTTCTTCCTCTCATTAAGCACCTTGTAATACTGCACGCCTCCCAACTCGCTATTCCTCTTCATCACCAACCCCGCTATATAAATTGCCAGCACAGGCGGCGTGTTCGGCATACTATCGTTATTCGCGTACTTCCCATACGCGAAACTAATAGGTACGGGTGGTGCGCCGAGCCTGGCTGCTGCATCGACGTCGACGATACAGTCTTTGCGCACGATGAGGATGGCTACACCCGCAGGACCGACGTTTTTTTGGGCACCGGCGTAGATGACGGCGTGTGCGGCGAGGTGGGGGATCGGACGCGACATGAAAGAGGAGGAGTAATCAGCGACGAGCGGGAGTAGCCGTTCTTCCAGAGGCCGGTCCTGTGCACCAGGAAGGAGATGGAAAGGGAATGATGCAGGATGGGCATCGTCGTGCGAGAACTGCACCCCATTCACCGTTTCATTCTCACAGTAGTATATGAGCGCTGGGTTGTGTGAGAACGTATAGGCGTCGTGAGCAGGGATATTATCAAAGGATTTCCCATCATCGGAGAACTGGCGTGCGTCGGCGGCGATATTGATTTTTGCAGTGTCGAGTGTCAGGCGTCGGGCTTCTTCTACGGCGGCTTTGGACCAGGAGCCGGTGAGGACGTAATCGAGCGTACGTTCTTTGGCAGGGAGGTTGGGATGTAAAAGGTGATGATGGGCAAGAAGGTTAAGGACGATAGCAGAGAACTGGGCAGTCCCTCCTCCTTGAGTAAAGATGATCTTGTGAGTATCTGGCACATCCAGCTGATCCCGAACGAGGGCCTCGACGTTCTTGATGTAGGCGCCAAACTCTTTGGAACGGTGAGAGATTTCGGCGATGCCGATGCCGGTGTTGTTGAAGTTGAGGAGACCTTGTGCAGCTTCTGCCAAAACGGATTCGGGGAGTGCAGATGGGCCTGCACCAAAGTTGGCGACACGGTATTCAGGCATGACGCGGTTGCAGAGACTGATTTAGACGTGTGGGAATGACAAGATCGAGAGTACAATAGTGAGTCAGGCAGGGTCATACAAATTTGATCGATTGATTGTAACAGCATACATGAAATGACTCGATTTCGATCGTAACAAGGCACATGGGGATGGCAGAAAACTGTCCGTAGAAACAAGGAAATATGCGTATGATGTATGTAACAGGGGGAAACGGGGTTTGTGCTGAATCAGGATGGGAACAGGAAAGAGGAAAGGAGGGTGGAAAGCAGAGCAATGCAACGAATAATGATAAGTCAACGAATAAATCACGGTTAGAGATACATGACATTAGAATATGCGAAATTAGGGTAGATGGGAATGAAACGTGCTTCAAGCTCGTGTATATATGGTACGCGTTGCGAGTTGTGATATTGGAGCAGAGATTGGATGTATATGCTGGTGAAACAGCTTGCAAAGTGAGCAAAGTTGCGAAGAGGTCGATGAATGTGAGTCGAAGAGCAAAGTAACTGGTGGTCAAGGAGGAAGAGCTAGAGTAAAAGTACAGTTGTCGGATTGGAGATTATACACGGGCATGAGATTGTGAAAGAGAACGCGAGAGGGAGTGAAACGGGGACGCGGAGTTTGAGTGCGAGATATAGGGGTATCGCAGAACGGCAAGGTGGAACCAGCAGCGCAGGATAAATCGTCTTGAAATTGAGAGGAAGGAGTAGGAGGAGGTGGTAAAGCAAGGGGATTAGGGCGCAAAGAGGACTTTGGGCGACGGACGGGACCAGGGCCCGAAGAGGGAATGGACGAGGGAAAGGGGTCAGGAATTTGAGACAAGTCAGCAATGTCGAAAGGAGAAGTGGAATAATCAGGAGTAGCATCGAGGGCTGATATCCATGGAAGCTGGTCGAATATGTGTGGAGGAGATTCGACTTGACAATGAACGCGTGCTAGGGGGCGACGACGACGAGGAGGACGGGAAGTAGGGTTGGGACGAGGATTAGGGGACTATAAAGATAAAAAAGTAAGGGAAATAAGGGAGAGATGGAGATAAAAAAGGACAGACTGAAGGAGATGGATTGAAATGAATGGGAGAGAGGAGACGTTGAGGAGAAGATGATGACTGAGGACATACTTGACAAGGAGGCATTTGAAAAAAAAGGACAATGCAACGTGAGGT
>QMFE01001922.1:420-14749 GCA_003314665.1 Tricholoma sp. MG77
AAGCTGTAGTGAATGTAAGCCTACTCGTCCAAGAGGGGAACATACACAGCTTTGAAGAACTGGCAGACATATGGGCTATTGGCTTCAACCATGCAGAGCAGGGCCTCTGCCACCACCATCGACGACGACAATCACCGACAACCAGCGCTCCAGTAGCGATGACCATGCGATATCTTCAGGCCATTGCAACTTATTCCTTGAATAGCCCACAGTTGGCTGCAGAATATCCCGACAACAGACAAAGACTTCCAACCGGCCTTCTCTGTATGGATCTGTTTTACATGGAGTTCGACTTGTGATGGCCGTGTTTTGATCAGTCTTTCCACAGGCTCAAACTAGGAAGAAGGTTTTGGTGGCGTGCCAGGTAAGCATCACTTTTATCACGCATATATCTAGCTCTAAGGTCAGCTTTTGGACTCAAAGTGACTTTCCGAGTCATTTTGTTGTCTGAAACAGCATCGTGTGAGCACGTAATCTGGACGTTCGAGAAGGAGAGTCTTGCTTGCTTGGGTCGAACTATGGTGCGTTGCTTGTCGGGTCGGCGTGCATATATCAACTTAATTTTTCCACACAGAACGCGATGGTTACTACCGCCAAACCGCGGCACTCCAAGCCTGATATTCATCAATTCTGAAGTCAACCTACCGCTCACGAGCGAACCATCTCGTACGTAACTCAATTGTTCGATCCTGCGATCGCAGCACCAACTTTTTTGTTCCCAGATGGTTTCAACCTCTACAAACAATACCTCGCTCTCGTGGGATGGAACTCAGGCGTTGTTGAATGGAGCCGCGGAGGGGAACAGGGCTTTGCGAGGGTCAGCGCAGCGATGGGTGACTTTGGTGGGGCAGGGCTCCGGGAGGGGGTAAAAGAAGGATGGGTTGTATCGTAGTCACATAGCAACGAATAATATCAATTTTTTCCAACCTGAACGGGTGTAAAATTACCATTCTTCTATAATCAGATAACATCAGTTAACAACGGTATTTTTGCAACTGGTTGGCTCTAAGTGATGTTTACTGATTTTGTTTTGGTGAGCCGCATCACGTCGGAATACGTCACCTGGCGTCAACAGAATTCTCGTTGGGATGCATCACCCGTCCCAGCCTCACGAGCAACTGCTTGTGGGGTGGGTGGAAGGACGATGACCGAGGGCGACGGGGGAGGTGACGAAGAGGTGACAGCGGCCCAGCACCCGCCCCCCACCACTGTGGGCATTTGCTCGCAGGGTGGAGTGGGTGCTAACAGCCACGTCACCACCAGCAGGGATGGACGACGACGACGAGTGGGGGGTGGGATGAAGAAGAGACGGCGGAGAGACAAAGGAGACGATGACAACAGGGGTCACTAGCACAACACACTCCTCGTGAACACAAGGGTTTTTTTATTTGCACGTTTTTTATCATTAAATCAGTAATTACGGTCCCCTCCTCGCGAGGGGGTCTATTTAATAACTACTTTTATGTCTTTCTGCAGGGATGCTACACAAATCTGCAAAAATGCTACAGAACTATGGACACTACATATTTACTGCCGGGGAACTATGGGCACTTGTAAGTCTGCATACTTACAACAGTACTAACACACTTCATCGTCGGCCCCCGATCAGTACCCCGATCCCATATACCAACTCTTCATTCCTATACCATTGACAACACCAATATCCATGACTACACCAACATCCATGACTCCATCATCACAACAGTTGGGCCCCACTCGGCACCCAATGACCACCACCAACGACTAGGCTATAACATGGGTACGGGGTTTCCTGTGGTTATTCTGTTGTGGGGTTGGTGGGTGCGGGTGTGGTGTATGAATTTGGCAACCTGCGTGACACCATACCCATTTCTGGGAGTATCACAGGTTTGAGTGCAGGTTTGGGTTAAACTTTGCCAAGTCCTTGGACTTTTGGATCATGTATCCATTTATCAATATTTGCCATCAACTTTCACGTAGTTTACCTGTCATGGCACCCTTGTTGTCACTTCTATCATGCAATTGCTTCAAGAATTACAGGTTATGGAAAGCGGATCAGCTTGACAACCATGTCAATTCAGTTCGGCCTTGTCGATTTCTTGCCACAGGAAGCCCTGTCAGCACCACATAAAAGATATTCCCACTCCTAGATCAACGGGGTTTGTCGTGTATAAATACCCTCCATGTGCTGCTGAATTCCCCTCGTATTTCAATTCAGTTTGGCCTTGTTGATTTCTTGCCACAGGAAGCCCTGTCAGCACCACATAAAAGATATTCCTGCTCCTAGATCAACGGGGTTTGTCGTGTATAAATACCCTCCATGTGCTGCTGAATTCCCTTCGTATTTTGCTATGGTCAGCTCGAGTGCTGCATCGCGCTCTTCTCCCTCCCTGCTTTCTGTTACTACTGTCAACACTGCTAAATCCAATAAAAGCACTGCTAAATCCATCAAGAACATCATCAAGCATGGAGTTGCTGCAGTTGCATGCCCCTTGAAAAAACTTCATACATCTGGTTCATCGAAGTCTCTGTCTGTATATAATTTGGACTCCAAAAGTGGTAAGCACCGTTTGTTCTCAACCCTACCATAAATTTACTAACTATAGATAATGGCTCAGATGTATCGTCACATGCACCCTCACTTATCGATGTGGATCTAGCTCATGGGCCAGGTCGTAAAAAGGACCAGGAGGTAGAGGAGGAGACAGATGAACAGGAACTTAGTAAGGACTTCTCAACTACTCACATATAGCATGTGCTGACCTCTCAATGCCACAGAACGTCTGAAGAAAACTTGGTGCTCTTCTGTTTATGGATTCTTCAAAAAGAATGTTGAGGTCAAGTATGAGAATGGCCGCAAGTTTCACCTATTCCAATGTGCTGCGAAGAAATGCAAAGCAAATGGTGTGGTTCAGCGATATCTCGACTCAAAAGACCGCGTGGCAACATCCAACCTTAAAACGCATGCTATAAAATGCTTTGGAATTGACGCAATCAAATCTGCTGATGACAAGATGAAGTCCAGTCCTCATGACAGATTGATTTTTGCCTCATTCGCTCGTCCTGGCCAACAATCGGTTTCTGTATCTCATCGGGCCCTCACAAACAAAGAAACCTGGCAAGTCTTCAATCTTATTTTGTCTTCAGATAGTGTAATGTTCCTTCAGGGCTCACATTGCTAGATGGTGTGCTGAAAGCAATCGTCCACTCAAAATTATCAAGGACCGAGAGTTTGTCACACTAATGAAGGCTGGCTGCCCTGGTACCAGCATTCCATCCCCAATGACTGTATCTCGAGATATTAAGAACACATTTGAATGGTGTCGCCAGCGCATTGACAAGATTCTCGTGGTATGGCTAGCCTGTTAATATATATTTTTCAAATAACTGATATGTGGCATCAGGAGCACCCAGGGCATGTCCACTTTGGTACTGACGCCTGGACTTCACCTAACCATTGTGCTTTCATTGCATGGACTATCCATCTGCACCATGAAGGCCATGTACTTGTATTCTTGTTAGATGTTGTTGAAGTTCCCGAGGTATGCCATAATTTAAGTTCTCAAATCTTCTATTTTTCATGTTTTTCACTTAGTCACACACAGGGAACACACTTGCAAAGGAATTCCACAAGATGTTGATAGCTCATGGACTCGACGAAAAGGTTCGTTTAGTAACTTCATTGTTACTATGTTATTTTTTCTCATGCGTGTTTCTCAGATCCTCGCATTCAACAGGGACAATGCCACATCAGATGACAAGCAAACGTCTTGCCTCCATGCACTCCCAAATTTGTTTGACCTAGTCAACCGTGTTCACTGCTTCAATCACACGATGCAACTCTCGGCCAAAGCTCTCCTCAAGCCGTTTGCTGCCGCTCTCAATAAAGATACCACCGATGATAACTCGTTGCCTGAAGAAGTTGGCAATGATGCCCCCCCTGCGTTGGAAGATTTCGATGATGATGAAGAGGATGAAAACGAGGACAAGGAAGACAACAATGACAATGACAATGTTCTTGGTGAATTGAGCGACGAGGAAAGGGAGGCGCTGCTTGAGAACATGGCAACTGTTCGTACAACCCTCAACAAAGTGAGTGGCTACTCTATACAGACCATTGTTGTCCCTTCACTCATCTTCATACCATCGTTAGATTCGAAAACTCTCTTTTGCAGTCATCCACTCAACTACAATTGCCCTTCCTGCATGGCGCGAGGCTTGTGTTGCTCAATCCCTGTGCATTCAACTCATCCCACGTGGTGTGAAAACCCGGTGGAACTCAACATTTGACATGCTTGCAATGGCTTTGCAGTATGGTTTGGCAATTGATGACATCATGGCAAACAAATCTCTCAAACTCCGGAAGTTCGAACTGGACAATGATGACTGGGAAATTATTTTGGACCTTATCCGTGTGTTGAAGGTGAGTTTGTTTCATGTGTATTTTATTAGGCAACAGCGTTCTGATGATCCGGAATAGATATATAAGGACACAACATTGTTTTTCTCCCAAGACAGCGCCGCCACTGTTGCCCATGTCATACCGACAATGGATCGCATCGACACTGCGCTTAGTGACACTGGAGCCACAGCCCTCAGCCTGTCTGTTAAACATGCTCTTACTTTCGCTCATAAACTCCTCAACAAATACTATTCCAAAAGTGACCTCTCGAATGTATACCAAATTGCCATGGGTACGTTTGTTGTTTTGTTGATATTCTTTTGTTTTTGCTGACAATAACATCATATAGTCCTCCATCCCCAACTCAAGCTCAAGTACTTTTAGCAACATGGATGGGAGAGGAACTGGATCAAAACAGCTGAAGAAATTGTGAGGGAGGAGTTTGTCAAGTACAATGTATTGGATGTGTCCATAACTTCGGTACGTAGATTTTTTGGATTCTCATGATAACCCCTACAAATGCTACCCACAGAGTCCCTCATTGCTGTTATGTCCCGTGCAACCATGCTCCATAACCCCTACCCGACTCCAGATAATCATGCAACATCGTTCCGTACGTTCTCGCATTTGTCCTCTTACTTGTTCAGTAACATCTCGCTCACGCTTTTATTATCCACCTTCCTATTCGCTTGTCGTTATCTTTTATTTTAAGTACGATTATCCGAACTACGCCGCTCCACGCATGGTGCACCGCTCTTCCTATGTAGCTTAAATACAACGTAGCTTAGTTCCTTGTAACTCACTTGTTAATCGAAAATCAAACTGACTTCGAACGCTTTCCCCCATTCTTGTTAAGTTTATCTCTTGTCGCAACCTGCGCGCGCTTCACTTGCATGTCTGCACGCTCACGCCACACTTGTCTATGCTTGTCCGCTCTACTCATGCTCCGCTCTCGCATGTGTGTGCACAACAGTCCTTGCTCCGAAGTTACGGTCCACCCAGATACCGAACAAGAGGTGCAACCCTATTGGGAAAGTGGTTGAAGCCAAGACCGTGTGTTTTAGCATAGCTCCGCATCTGCCCAACATCAGCTAAGTCCTCAGTGCATGTTCCCGCACTGTTCCCCAGTACCGCTGAGCTGTATCCAATCCTTCCTACGACCTCGTCCTTCCTAGCCCATTCACGGTTCATAACAATTGCCTGTCATGAAGAACACTGCCGACTTACTGGACATACCTATGGACGGCATGGAAGAACCTCACAAGCTTGATGAATATCTCTCAAAATCAGTTGAGAAGGTCTGAGATCCACTTGCCTGGTGGTGGGATCATTGACACAGTTACCCTAAGTTGTCGAAGATGGCATTCGACTATCTCAGTGTGCCCCGTATGTTTGGGAACTCGATGTCCATTGCTTATTTCTGACCCTCTCTTATTCTAGCCACCTCTACTGCTGTCAAACGTGTGTTCTTGCAGGGACGGCAATTACTACATTTCACATGCAACTGGTTGTCAGGAAGTTCAATTCGAGCCTTATTGTGTTTCGGTGATTGGAGCAGGAAGGATTTGATCGATTCTTGTGATGTTGTTGAGGCCATCAGGTACAGCAATCAGAAGCATAAGAGGGAGTTGAGTGAGGTGCTGGAGGAATCTGACAGCTCCTGATTTTTTTTTCTTTCTTCTGAATTACTATAGTTGAGTTGTACAGTTTTGGGTGCCTCACCGCGGCTTATAACCGTGGTATTGTCGTGCGGTCCTACGGTGTACCACAGTGTTTATACACTGCAGTAAAATAATAAAACCTGCAGGTTAAACCTGTTACCGTGGGTGTGGTACAATAACGGGTGCGGTTTTAGCAGGTACGGGTGTGGTATGCATTAAAATTACCTGCGGTACAACCCGTGTTATACCCTACCGACGACATCAGCGACATTCCAGATAACGTGTCACTGACATCATTACCTGAACAACCAATACTCCACAAGACAACAGATGAGCCCAATGCGGCTCTCAAGAAACACATGGCATGCCTGATGCAGCCTTTTACTTACACAGTCCAAAGGTCCCCTGATATAGACCGTTATTTTTTAATATTCAACCTTCATTCCCACTTCTGTGTAACGAAGGTATAGTAAATACTTATTCTTTCAATTGTAGTAACTAATGTTGCCACTTCTGTGTAACAAAGATACCTTGATCCTGTCTGACTTGCCCACCTCAGTGTTGGTTGCCTAACCCAGCTCCCTTCCACTTTTTTTTTTTGACACTGACAATGTTCTTCAATCCCTAATGAACCCACCCTGTCTCGGCAACCCTCTACCCTCATGCCACTCCTCACTCGGAGTACAAGAAGACGTTTGCAGGAGTCAGGAATCACCACCAAACTCAAGACACTACCAACTATGCGTTGGAACCCCAAGCCAACCCACCTGGAATCCCTGCTGTCATTGCTGTCTTCATTCATCAATACTGACTTGTCCACCAATGAAAGTATCATCACCACCAACCACTTCCACTCTCACCGAGCCGCAACACCCGCTGCTTGAACCACTATGTCCAACACTAC
The DNA here is from genome assembly GCA_003314665.1 of Tricholoma sp. MG77. Lineage (NCBI taxonomy): Eukaryota > Fungi > Basidiomycota > Agaricomycetes > Agaricales > Tricholomataceae > Tricholoma > Tricholoma sp. MG77. Next base: position 7,367 of record QMFE01001922.1, read on the forward strand.
ACAACCCCTTGCTGAAGTAAAGGTCACTAAGATGAAGGAATGTCCAATGCTCACCATGGGGAAAATCACCCCACTCATCATGCAGTCTTGGACTTTAGCGTGCAAACACTACAAGAAGCACAGTGGAAAAATGGACACTGAGATAGTCAGCTACATCACTGAAGGCATGTTTGAGCCGCGCCTTGTGGTGTGGTACCAAGCCGATCAGACCCGCATCGATGGCCTCACTCTAGACACATACCTCCTCAAGCTCTCCCAATTGGTACTTGAAAAAAATTGGTCACACGAGATCCTCAGGACGATCTTGTCCTTGTCCCAAGGCAACCATGTCTTTATCAACTGGAAGATCGAGATCGAGAACCTGAACGCGATCCTCACAACGTTGGCCCCCGCTCGGGCCCTTACCAAGGACCAGCTCAAGGTCCAACTCCAATCCAACCTCCATCCTGATTTGAGACTTAACCTCAGTCTTGAGCCAGTCCTAGCCATGGTGGACCTTGCCACCTGGGCTTTCAAAGTCAAGGAATAGGATGATCGCATGAGGGCAGAAGATGCTCACATGCAGAAACTTATAGATGCCTCCGCGGTCACCCATGCGGTATTCCACAGTGAAAAGAAAGACCTTTTTCTGTGACTCACTGACCCACCAGTCAGTGGATCCTCATCCTCTCCTGGCGTCGCCACTGACCGACCCAAGAAGACCAAATGACTACACCTCCCCCCTCTCACAGAAAATGAGAGAAAACTAATCAAGGACCACGTGGGATGTATGTGGTGCCACCGACTCAGTGTTGGGCATAATTTTGATGAGTGCCCAATGAAGGACACAAATACCTGGCCCGACCTGTCATATGTGACACTCACAGCACCAACAGCCACCACGGCTATCAGGGAAAATGAGGTTGACAATGAAACCGACTTGTACATCCCTCCTTTTGTTGATGTCCCCTTCACTGTAAAACAACTCCACTTGACCTTACTTGCTACTGGTCCCCTCATCACTGAGTTTCCGATCCTCGTTCATACACTAATGGACATTGGTGCCCCCTCCACAGTGCTTAGCTCAGAACTCTGCGACTGCCTTGGCCTCCAATGGTACCTGCTCCCTGCCAGCAAAAACAACCTCTCTTCACTATCGCAATTACTACTCGTCTGCAAGGGATATGTGAAGTTAGAATTGCAGTTGAAGGATGGCTTATGGAAATTGGGTGTCCAGAGGATGAAAGTAAATAAGGGGCTACCATTCCCCATTATACTAGGAATGCCATTTCTTTCATCAGAAAAAATTGTGATAGACTCCCATGAATGAATGGCTATCAACAAACACACTGGCTATGACCTCCTAAATCCACCTCTCATCCCCGCTCAGCCCCAAACAGAGCCGTGGGTCACACCTCCACCTGCCCCAAAGAAAGTTCGGGTCCTGAAACTACCCACTCTCAAGCAGACAGGGGCACCTGCACTTGCAGGATACCTCCTCCCTGGGCCTATCATGGCCACCATTTGGGAACTTATTGAGGGCCTCGCCTTTCAAGAGGTACTCAAGGCCGAAGACGCCAAAATGAAAACCAAATTCACTGATCGGTTCCCAACACGACTTCCCAACACTACCAACCATGTCCCTGGACACATATTTCACCACATCCACCTCAAAGACCCAACCAAGGTCAATAACAGCAAAGGGTATGTGCCCCCCAAGAAGTACCAAGAGTCTTGGAAGAAACTACTAGATGAACACTTACAAGCTGGTCGCATACGACCATCCTCCTCCGAATATGCCTCACTGGCATTTTGTGTCCCCAAATACATCGCTGGAGTACCAGACTTGACAGTCCCTCCACACTGGGTTAATGACTATCAGGCACTCAATGGCAATACTGTGCAGGACAGTTTCCCCCTTCCCTGTGTTGACAACATACTAGCCGACTGCGGTAAAGGAAAAGTATTTGCCAAAATGGACATGATGAACTCCTTTTTCCAGATGTGAATACACCCTGACGACATTCATCTCACCGCCGTAAGAACACCGTGGGGTCTCTATGAATGGACCGTCATGCCACAAGGCGGCTGCAACACCCCAGCAATGCATCAGCCTCAGATGACCGATGCACTAAGAGAACACATTGGCAAAATTTGCCATGTGTACCTCGATGACATAATTATATGGTCACAAACCATGGAGGAGCATGAACGAAATTGTAACACAATTCTCGAGGCCCTCCAAAAAGCCAGTATCTACTGCAACCAAGCGAAGTCTACCCTATTCGCCACCGAGTTATGTTTCCTTGGACACATAATATCAGGGACCAGCATAAAACCCGATCCCCGCAAAACCAACTGTATCGCTTCCTGGCCCCAACCAACAACAGCCACCAATGTCAGGGGTTTCTTGGGCTTGACCAGATACATAGCCACCTTCCCACCAGCACTTGCTGAATATACAAGTGTACTGACACCCCTCACAACAAAGGAATGTGATCTGGTCTTCCTGACTTGGACCACAGAACACCAGACTGCGTTTGAGAGCATCAAATGTTTGGTCCTCAGCGCCGACTGTCTCACCATAATCGATTATGAAGACAAGGAGTCAAACATCTACGTTACCACTGACACTAGTGATCGCCACACCGGCGCTGTCCTGAGTTTTGGCAAAACTTGGGAAACCGCTCGTCCAGTTGCATACGATTCATACCAACTCAATGATGCTGAGAAGAACTACCCTGTCCATGAAAAGGAACTTCTTGCTATTGTCAAATTGTTGAAGAAATGGAGATCTCACCTCCTTGGCACCCGATTTGAGGTCTACACTGACCACCAAACACTCGAGTACTTCCAATCGCAGAAGGAGATGTCGAGGCACCAAATGAAATGGTCGATTCACCTTGCGGACTTCAACTATTCCATCACCTACATCCGCAGCAAATTGAACACTGCCACTGATGCTTTATCTCAGATGCCCGACGTGGTTCCCAATGCCTGCCTAGCAGCCTGTGCAATAGCATACACGCACAATGCACTGACTCCACCTATCACAGGCATATTGAACATTGCCGCCACGCAATTACCACCAGCTATGAAACAGATGACTTTGCCAAACAACTCACCAAAGACATCAGTATGGGGAGCATCGAAGGGGCAACCCTCACTGATAAACTCCTCTACATCAGATGCTGACTCGTAATCCCACACAACCTACATGTTTGCGAACTACTTTACAACCTCGCTCATGACACACTTGGACACTTTGGCTTCGACAAAAGCTACGAGTCCTTGCAGGGTTCCTACTACTGGCTGAACATGCGCCAAGATCTCAAGAATGCATATATCCCATCATGTGCCGAATGTCAATGAAACAAAAGTTGTACTTCCAAACCCACCGGTCCCTTACATCCCCTACCAGTTCCTGATGACCGCTTCAACACAGTGGCTTTAGATTTCATTGGGCCACTCCATGAGGAACACGGGAAAGACACTATCCTAACGATGACGGACCTGCTTGGGGCCGACATCTGCATCACTGCTACCCACTCCACTGACACTGCCACCAAAATCACTGTCGCACTCTTTGACAAATGGTATTGCAAAAATGGGCTGGTGCTGAACCTTGTTTCCGATTGGGACCCACTCTTCACCGCTGAACTTTGGACAGCCCTCCACAAGCTCACTGGCGTCAAACTGAAGATGTTCATGTCCTACTAGGGATCCGCACGGGTTAGGCCTACCCGTGCAGGTTACGGGTATGGGTACAGGTCACACTTAGGGTACCTATGACCTGTGCCTGGTACCTGTTGCCAAGAGGGCAAACTATTAATACTAATATATGTAAAACTGTAATAACTACATACAGTGGCTCAAAAAATTGTTCCAATGTTTACCTGTTTTTCAAAGATCAGTTCAGTGTGGAATGCTGATATAATTGAGGGTGCTAAGATTAATGTCCAACATACTACATTGTCTTGGCTTGCTAACAAGCCTTGGGTCATGTGATTTGGATAAAAGCTCATGGAGTACTGAGCTAAACAAAATGGAGACTCATTGGAACAATTGTTTGAGCATTCATTTTTAATTAATTAATACTTGGTATGGCCACCTTTTGCTCTAATAACTGCTTGGATCCTTCTAGGCATACTTTCTATGAGGTTTTGGCATACCTCTGGTGGAATTGCATTCCACTCCTCTACCAATCTATCCCACAATTCATGAGCCCCATGGGGTGAAGTTTCATATTTGCAAAGTTGGTGTTTAAGATGATCCCAGAGATGTTCAATGGGGTTGAGGTCTGGAGACTGTGCTGGCCAGGGTAAAACTTGAATATTGTTGTCTTCAAACCATTGTTGTGCCTTTCGTGATGTGTGTTTTGGGTCATTATCTTGCTGAAAATATCACTCACCCTCCTCCATCTCCAACTTCTCAAAGCTTTCCAAAATCTGACAATACTGGTCAGCATCCATCTTTCCTTCAACCTCTATCAGCATTCCCACCCCATTCCACCCCATAGACCCCCATACCATAAGGTTATTTCCTCCTCCATGCTTCACTGTTGGTGATGAGGTCCGGTCTGAAATGGATTCACCTCGTTGTTTCCATACATACACCTTCCCATCTGACCCAATTCTATTGATTTTTGTTTCATCAGTCCACAGAACCCTTTTCCAATCCTCAATAGTCCAGCTTTGATGCCGTTGGGCAAATTCCAGCCTCTGCTGATGATGCACCTTCTTCAACATAGGAACTTTCTTCTTTGTAGTAGACCGGAAACCATGCTCCTTCAATGCATTCCTGACTGTTTGAGGATGAACAGGTTCAGAAATGACAGAATTAATGAAATGAGTAGCTTGAACAGCATTGTCAAGCTTTCCAGTGCTTATTTGACAAATAATTGACTGTTTATCACGGGTAGTGAGCTTGGAAGGACAGCCTGCAGGATTGTCTTCCTTGTCTGCAAGTGCTCCAGCCTTGACTCGGCTGATAGTAGCCTTCCCTAGACCAGTTTTGGTCTGGATTTGAGAGTAGGTATACCCCTCTTGAAGAAGAGTGATCACAGTAGAGTGCTGGGCAGGAGTAATAGATCTCATGATGAGAGGAAAGGTCAGAAAGATGGTTGAACCAAGTTCAACATGCTAAACTAATGCAAACAAAGTCACATGACATTGTTTATTGTTCCCACACATGTTCTTGGTTGAAAACTCTGTTGCAATATCAAGATTTTTAGTGAAAAATGAATGCTCAAACAATTGTTCCAATGAGTCTCCATTTTGTTTAGCTCAGTACTCCATGAGCTTTTATCCAAATCACATGACCCAAGGCTTGTTAGCAAGCCAAGACAATGTAGTATGTTGGACATTAATCTTAGCACCCTCAATTATATCAGCATTCCACACTGAACTGATCTTTGAAAAACAGGTAAACATTGGAACAATTTTTTGAGCCACTGTATTAGATATAAATTAAGTGGGGCAAGCCCAGCTTGACTGGTAGAAATGAGAGGTTTTATATACCCCTGTGCTGCGCACAAGCCATTTGGCCTTGTGTGCACCGAGTCGCGTCTTCGTTGATCGTCGATGCATTGTTTACATGCCTTTGTACAAGACTCAAACAATCACAATGAGACAACGGCAAAATGACACACCCATGCCACCGCTGCAAGCAACTGCTCGCAGGGTGGATAACGGAAATGGGAATGGCAACGACGACAAAGAAATGGCATACCACACCCAGCCTTATGAGCCACTGCTCGTGGGGTGGATTGTGCGTGGAATGACGACAGTGACAATGACGACAAGCAACAGCAGCTTTGCCCAAACGACGTCAAGTGTTGTTTGGGCCCCATGCAAGTACATATCTCATTTGTGAAATGTAACTAACATTATATTTTCATTTCACAGGTTCTGTCTTCATGCCCACTACTGCGAGCCTCTGCTTGCAGGGTGGAACACAGGTGCTACAAGGATGGTGAATAGAAGAACAGCAACAACAACAGAAGCAACAACAACAATGACAATGACAAGGATGGAAACAATGGCGACAACAATGGGAACAGCAACAACAACGGAACAGCAGCAACAACGGAACAGCAGCAACAACAACAACGGAACCACAACAACGACAGAACGATGACTGACGACTGGGAGGCGGTGAGGATGAGGGACGTTTCTTGGGCCACAGGAATGTTTTTTTTGCTTTTCTCGTTTCATTCTCATTCTACTAACAAACTTTTTAGGTACTAATTTTAACTATTGGTAACAACGAATGTAAAACACGAGAGGGAACAACAACGGGATGGAGGGAAGAACCACAATGGGATGAGGGGGAGGGAATGACAATGGGACGATGAGGCGGGGAACGATGACAACGAGGGGAGCGACAAGGAAACCCGAACAGCACCCCCAACCACCACTGTGAGCATCTGCTCGTGGGGTGGATCCCTACAAGACGACACCCACCCCTGTGAGCAGCTTCTTGTGGGGTGGGACCCCTTCTGTGTCACCAGGAACAGGGGGCACCACTGGTTACGACAGGCCCATGACGACACTGCTGTGAGCATCTGCTTGTGGGGTGGATCCATATCCCAGCCCTGATGACGACAACGATGCAATGTCATTGTTGTCTTCAGCTCCTGTGCTTGAAGAAGCCCACAATTGTGGGTCTTCCCAGATGCAGGAGCTGTTACACAACAGGAGACGGCGGGTCTACCTGTACCTGCTGACCTGTTGCTCATGAACCTGTGGGTTGCAGGTATGGGTACAGGTACGCTTGAAAGTACCTGTGGGTTACCCATGCGGATCCCTATGTCCTATCACCCCAAAACTGATGGTAGCAGCGAACAGACAAACAAAACTGTTAACCAAGCCATCAGATGCCACATCGACAACAACCAAAAGGGATGGCTTGCCAAACTCCCCCGAGTACAATTCGCCATCATGAATACCGTGAATGCGTCCACTGGCTTCTCTGGCTTTCAACTGAAGACTGGGCAGTCCCCGTGGATTATCCTGCTCACCACAGATGCCACTACTGAACAAACCATTGCTCATGAGATAATTACATGGGTTGCACTCAATGTCCAAGAGGCACAAGACAACCTCCTCACCACCAAAATCTGTCAGGCATACCATGCCAATGAACACTGTGCACCAGAAGACATTCATGAGATCAGTGGCCTCATTATGCTTTCCACTGGAAATCGCTGCCACAACTATAAACACAAAGGAAAAACCCATGTTGCTAAATTCATGCCAAGAAATGACAGCCCCTACACCATTACACATGCCTTCCCCGAACGCTCCAAATATACCCTCAAACTACCCAACAACCCTAACACCTTCCCCAGTTTCCATGCCCACCTACTAAGAAGATATATCCCCAACGACCCTCTCCTCTTCC
>QMFE01001934.1:0-16655 GCA_003314665.1 Tricholoma sp. MG77
CACTTTTGATGGGGAGTTGTGTTCTTCTGTTAGGGCAACACCAAAATCCACTCACGCGATTCCTCGTGCGGGCTCTACAAGAAGTTCGACGACGATCGCTGATGCGATCAGAGATTGATGGGAACAGTTAAGAATAGACGGCTGGTTGATCAAAGGCTTTTCCACACACTATCAATGATGGGAATCCTAAGAGAACACAACTAGGGTGCCTCTTAGTCATGTATTCACTTTATATACTATGTTACAGTTATTGTACATTATTTGAATACCATTAAGAGGTCGCGCACGTACAGGCGCGTACACTATTACTAATCGTTGACGCGTGAGAACGTTTTTCTCACAATCGACTATTGGGGCGTTATTGAGTGTAACTCTGCGTAACGGGCTCCGATAAATATGTAAAAATAAGGAAAAAATAATAAGACTGTATATGTTTCGTAACAGGCAGGGCTCTATGCACTTCACTGATAAAGTACCAACTGATCAACTCCATTTCGCAGGCGAAAGGTTTTCAGCAATCCGCCGCACCTAGCCCTGAAGTTTTGAAACAATATCCAGATCCCCCTCAGACTCCCCAAAAGTTCCCATCACCCTCCCGAGTCCCAGCCCCACTGCGGCAAACATGTTCTACCCGGATTCCTGATTTTGCCCAGCTTCTTTTTAAAATGACAGTCAATATGCCACGTCGCACTGTTGATATTCCTCTCAGATATCTCATCGGCCCTTTATTGCTGGTGGAAATAAAACGAGCCGATCATTCTTGCCAGTTCTTCGATTTCACAGAAGTGTTTGAGCAGACCGTTCAGCAGGCTCATCATGCCTTTGTCTCTTTCCCAAAGGTCAACATCATTGGCATGATCACTGCTTTAGGTGATTGTTGGACATACAGGGAGTATGATTGGAGAAATCTTAGCCCATCCCCAACCCGGTCTGAATATTCAGATCCTAGATTTGTGGATTCAAGCCCTAACATACCGATTTGGCCAAATAATCTGGGTATCGATTTCGGCAACTCAGGCTTTGTCCGACTTCAAGAACCATCATCAGATCGTGCATTGCATGCTGTGCAGGAACGTATGAAAGTCTTGAGCACCTCGCTCTGAATAACGTTATTTTTTTCTTTGCTACATCGCACTCAAATTCCTCTCCAGGATTGCCATTTCTACCAAATACCACCCCTTCCTGTTGGAATACTGATCACGATTTTGAAATGATTTCACCCACCTGCTCATTTCCAAATTATGTTGTACGCCGTTTTCAGCTCTGTGCCTCACTGATCTGCCATCCGCCTTTCCTTATATGTGTACTTGACTGTAGTCGGTATGCTGTGTGATTAGGTTTTCTGGGTCTGCCTATGACTCCACCTACGAAAGACGAAACAAATAGTTGGCATGCAGTTCAAATGAGTAAGAAGGACTTGACCATGCACACTAGGTGACCCTCTCCACCATCATATTCTCGTGATGATCTGATGGAGTTACCACATGATGCACAACATATCTAACATCATGGACACCTTCACCTTTCCAGATCCTATCTATATTATTCAATTACTGGGGGACCTAGTGATAGCTTAATGGAGGGGCCTCTCATATCAGATTCTAGAGAGGTGAGGCCCTCATTTTGTTCCAGTAAACAGTATTTGTAGCATCAAAAACCAGAAAGTGCATCACCAACTGGCCTGGTGGGTGAATAGTACAGGTAGGAACCTGTCAAAGTCTGGCCAATTATCCCATGCCACAGCACGATCCAGAACCCTGCCACCAAGCTTTGCTCCAAACTACTCAAACTGGTTGTAGAATTGCTGCCTACCAATATAATTGGTTCCAAGGATGTGACATTAAAATTGAGTAAACTTTGGTTACTACCCCACTGCAGCTGGTACTTTGTTACCAGCAATGTTGTGGCCTACTATCCCAATATACTGCTTGATGAGTGCTTGAACATAGCCCTGAAAGCATATGGATTTTGCTATAGTCAGGACACAGAGGTTGACCACCTTCAGCATAAGTTATTTGCTAAGGCACTCAAAGTAGGTAACTGTAACTTGGTATTATAATATAATAAACAACACTACCTCCAGATAAATGGCCTAGTGATGGGTGTTTCTGACTCACCAGACTTGGTGATCCTGTACGGCCTTCACTTTGAGGACAACTGTAAGATTCTTGACCACCCGTTAGTACCTTTCTATGGGTGGTTCATCGACAATATATTTGCTATTGTGTACGCTTCGACCGAGGCCGAAGCGCTCAATATTATTAGCATTGTAAAATTCGACGATTGTGTGATTGAGTGGGGTGCGTCAGATCATTATCTGCCCTTTCTAGACATGACGATATACTGCGATGTGGACAATCGATTGCAACACATGCCTTACCGGAAAGCGCATTCCCACCAGGAGAGAATTCCTTGGATATCGCACCATCCCCTCAACATTAAGTGAGGGACTTATATTGGTGAAATGTCACGGTTAGCCACCCTGTGTAGTTTGCACTCACACTACATAGATGCAATAAAGAGCCTGAGTGCCCTATACATTGTATGTGGATACCCATCGAACCTGGTTGTTAATTGGACTCAGTCTAATATCAGACAACGTTGGCAAACCTGTCTTACTGATAATAGGCGGGAGCACAAGGACGTGCTAGTGCTGAAGTCTGAATTTAACACAGCCTGGAATTATTTCTCCGCTAAAGAGCTAGGCGACACCGTCTTGGGCTATTGGCACGGCTGGCTTGCCGCCGTGGAATCTAATACTTTCAGTATTAGGTATCCGGCATTCTCAAGGGATCTTGGGGATCTGACGGAGGTTGAGGCGGCGCGTTGCGTCGTAGTAAATACTTCTGAAGGTCTCCTCCCTGTACCAGATGTCCGGACAATTGGATTTGCCCAACGTAAACTAATAGTTTCGCGTAAGAGAACACGAAATCTGTTTGACCTTACAAGTCTTTGGAAGAAGACGGTGCTCGACCGTTTGGAGAGGGATGTACTCGAACCTGAGGAAAATCTCGTGCACAACTCGGACAATAGTTTGTCCGATGAGTCCGAGACAGACCCAAGTTACCTCTTTCGAACAATTAATTACCTGTGAATTAGAGTAGCAGGCGATTACCTCTTGGGCGTGAAAGTAAGTAGCACCTGAGTTGTCGTTCTCTGAGAACGGCGCTAAACGGCAGGGCGTACGCCTTGTAGCTCGTTGGTGATAATCAAACCTCTCGGGGGCCCAATGTGGTGCCCGGAGCCTTACTAGTATCCACCATCGTGGAGAAATTTCAGTACCACATGGTCCAGCTACGCGGGTAAATGGGGCCAGATTAAACTAACTTGTTAACGACGGCAGGACACGATGTCTTGCTAACAGCGCTAAGTACCTTAGTTTCGAGTTGTCTACAAACACCTAGTTCTACACACTAACCTCAGTTTATCTCACGGACTTTGTCCGAAGTAATTTTTCATACGAAGATCCCTAGGGGATTGCTAAAACTAAGCTTTTCAGCGTTGTAAAAACCCTAAACCCTAACCGTGAGTTGCATCGAAGTAATTCTTTGCGTCAATTAACTGACAGACACTTACTTAAACAGCTAACCCCTAACCAGAAGCTAACCGCCTAACGCTAACCGGCCTAGCACCAGTTACGCATCAGGCACGCCCCCCAGTGGGATGGGCGGGCTCCGCCTTTCAGTTTTGATGCATGCCTGGCTAAGGCACGCGTGGCCTGTTGCCTGTTGTGGTAACCACGTGCTTAGCCACATGGAAACCCAGGGTAACGGACCCAGGTAAGTCTGCTGTGTTGTCTGCTGACTGGTAACCGTGCTGCACGCGGTCACCAGACGCTGCCGCGTGCTGTTTGCACAGCGCGCTGCTGTGTAATTGATACCTGGGGTAGCACATAACAATGGCGACATTTTGCGTGCTGTGTGCGTTGCTGTTCGGCAGCGCTGTGAGAATGGGACCTGATGAGCCTTATTTAAGGCGAAAAGGGATGGCTGGATTCGCTCCAAGCCCTTTGTCCCCCTCGCCGTTCATCATCTTGTGGTTGTAAAAAATACTCCTCCCTAACCCTGCTTCATTACCCAAGGTGAGCATCCCCTCCAGCCTCTAGATGGTTGCTACTGACTGAATGTATGACCAGCATACCTCATCAAGCGCTTGTACTCGATGAAATCCAAAGAATAAACAGTCATTCCGATTTCGGTTCATTGACAGTAAGTTTGTCCAAGTTTTCGATTCAAGTCCTTCTCTCCTGAAAATATATTTTCCTAGATTCTACTTCAGGACGATGTCAGCGGTCTGGAAGTTGAGGACCCGAATGCCCCTGGGTCATTTGTGGTATGCCTAATCCCAACTGCACTCCGCAGCAGGAATTTCTGATCACGTCACTGCAGGCCGTTCCCCCGATTCCTGGTTCTATCGTCGTCAACACTGGAGATTTTCTCATGAGATGTATAGGCTCTATCTCGTGTTCTAGTTATAAGCTGTTAATCATGATGTCCCATTCGGAATATAGGGTCGAACGATACGATCCGAAGCACGGTGCATCGCGTGCGGGTGCCCTCCAATCCGACAACGACAAACTCAGATGGTATGGTACCTCCCCGATACTCCATCCCATACGTATGTCAAGTCCCTTCTCTACTACTTCAAACCGTCATCCTCGCTGAAAATACTATTTCATTCATTCGTTCCCAGTTCTGTTCTGCAGTGAGAAATTCAAGCAACCCATCTAATAATTCCGCATTCTAATTACCAGAATACAACCCCCACAGGATTTCACCACAATTGTCGATTGTATTCCTGGTACGTGGTCGGAAGATAGGCCAAAGCGCTATGAGCCGATATCGGTAAGTTTATCGTGACTTGTTGTGCATTATGGGTTTTCGATTAATTCCTTTCTAGGCTGCGGAATATGTGATGAAACGACTAGCTGCTAGTTATTAGGAACGGGAAAAATGTAGGGGGATTATTTTGTATATTATCACATACGTGCGTGTCTTGAGATCTGTCACGGTTGAATACTGGTGGTCTGAACAACTCTATGTTGTCGAGCCAAGTTGTCATACTGAGAATGAACAATAGGAGGAATGCCCATGCTTGGACACATGATCAATCATTCTCTCGAACTCGGCCATGAAATGGCAGAGAACACTTCCAGAGGTAGCTTATTTCGGTGAAGCTGTATACGACGAAAAGCCTGAGAGTGCTGAGCTTGCACTGCATTTTTCAATTACATAATCCGTTCCTGAGCGCTGAGCCATCATTTCTTCGAACACTTTCTTCGCCCTACCACAGCAGACATGGCGACGTGGACTCAAATCTGTATTCCTATTCCAAAAGCAAAAGGGATTGAACAATGGATCGACCATGTCCACAACTTCAGTGAGTCTTACCGTACCACACTTGTCATCATGAATCGTGATCTTTAACATGGCAAACAGTTCTTAGTCCTCACCTATCCTGGCCTTTGCGCGACCCTTCTTCTTATGTGGTCATATTACCCGGAAATTTCATTCAAGTTCATGTATAATGTCTTCTACGTTGTCCCAAGAGCGATTTTCCATGGTATCCTGGATGTGCTGGGTTTTGGCAGGAATGAGGGCATCGGACACAGTAAGTCTTGCCTTGGGTTCATGCATTGTTCAGATCTTGACATAGAAGTTCGTCTGAAGATACCTGGGCTTCGAACCACCAATCCAATAATTACGGAGGGTACGTTCCACCCAATAGCTTCTTTTCAACGTATCAATCGTACGGCGCTGTCGTGGCCAATGATTTGGAAATCAATTGGATGGTTGGTGAGGGTAGCACAGGGAATCGGGGGAAGTTTATGACAACATTGAGTTATGTGTTGTTCATATGTGCTGGTGTTGTGCTTTACGAAGGATTCATAGGGCGGATGCCGTGACACACTTTCAAGGTGCATGGTCTGCGTTCAAGTTAGCGTCGGGATTGGATGTTATGGAAGGGAAACGCCTATGTATACTACTTTTCAGTGAATGCATGATTGCTGAATGCTGGACGAGAAGGCGGGATACGAACGCGAGAAATTGTATGCAATCTACGATCAATCCAGGAAATCCAACGGTTGAAACAGAGAGCTACCGGTCGTTATTTCAGGTGTTATGGGCGTAAAGGAAATTTTATTCCTAACCCTCCTGCGTAACTACCTCTTGCATAACCCTAAGAATTCGACGTCGGCATCGATATCACGAAAGGGTTGGCACTTTCCTCCAAATTGACGATGGAGAAGGCGTCGTGAGCATCGTAGTTCATCAGACTCATCTGTATGGCCCAGGTGACTTCAATTCTTTCAAATTTGAACTCCTGGCCCTAAAATACATCAGAAATAGACCCAATATACCTTTCTAAATTCCGAACCCCTTGGTAAAGCAGGGAAACCAATACACGTGAATGGACGCGATCTTATTACCAGCCAAACTTGAAAGCACGAACTAGGGAGGATGAGAAGACTACTACATTTGTACAACCACAGAACGGGACTCCCGGGAATGACAGATACGCCACCGATAACCCATGATGTACACCATCCTTTCCCCACCACCACAAGCGTCAAAGACGCCTTCGACTCGACTGCTGGGTACCAATGCCTTCAAATTAGTAAGTCAGGCTACGCCATGCTGCTATGACCACATCGTGAATTGAACAAAAATCAAAAATCAAATAACCAACCTCTTTGTGATACCGTGTCCAGTAATAGTGACCAGAATGCATGACAAGGTCTGCATCCACTTCAACTGGAACAGGAGTAGCATGGACGAAGCAGGCGATCACAGTGAACAACAGAAGGTAAGCGCAGTTCATATTGGGACAGTATTTGTTAAAGAAAGGCCACCTTGAGTCACAACAGAACCTTTATATCTCAGGTTGCGAATAATCATGCTCCGGATGCGGCCTTAACACATGCCAGCCATTCGGAGGTTCAACGTTTGTCTGAGAGACGGTTCCGAAGTCGCGACGACAACTTGAAGGTACCATTGTGATCGCGGTAACTCGGAGGAGCGAGCTTCGCAAGATGTATATGCTGTAAAAAGTGACGTTATATCCAAGTTATATTCTATCCCTCTTTGTCGAAACAAAGTTGCAAGTAGAGCCATGCAAGAGGCGTTGGTCCCAGAGCTATAAAAGCTAGCCCTGCATAAGGGTTTTACTCCCTACCATCTCTTGGTACTAATATCATGCTCCTCTGAACAGTAATCGTCAAGAACAGGTTACTTGTCACACTTCTATCACACCATGGAACTGGCATAGACCTCGACCCCTCCTACGGGCCATACTCGCTCTCCCACGTCTTCCCTCCACAACATGCCAAGGTCGTAGCTCATTCCCTACACCTGATGCTTACCCATCCACATGCGGCGCCGGTCTTGTTCTGGGCCTCGGCAATAAATATGGCAGCGGAACGGTGCCGTTCTGTATGTTAGCCCCATTGGGCTAAGCAGCCGGTATTCGAACGCGGAGCATGCTTATCCATGACCAGGGCATTATCACTTGCAATTGGACGAGGAAGGCGGCAACAACAATGACGATGGCAGGATGTCAAACACGATGTTGAGGGTGATTCTGTCGACGTGGACCGTGACGGTGAAATGGAATCAGTAACGTTGCTCTTTCAGCCATTGTTTTTCAAGCCCTTGAAAGTGCTGTAGCAATCGCGTGTCGCGGCGAGCAAGAACTCGAAGGACCCATGACTTTATCAACCACACTGTCGATTCAGGACGATTCCTACCCCTATTGATGTTATCAATCGCGATTTATAGATGTCAGATTTTCCATAAATCCGAAAAAGCAAGCTGAAGGTAGTAGCTAGGTGATACCGTCTCACGGAAACGTCTGGATGTGTCAACCGCCGGGTGATCGATCAACGCACCCGCCAATCTGGCAGCACCACTTAAGCTCAGCGCGCGAGTCACAGCAAGTCGGAGCCTGCATAGCTCTGGTAACGGTCCTACTCCGCGTTGCTTCCCATCTGGGCCTTGCCCAAATTTGATTTCACCGCCGTCCTGGAGTTTTATGTACAAGGGACCAAGCCCTGGAACCGGAGGTATCTTCCGGTAGATGTACTGGGCCACTCCCTGCCCCGATGTCAGCTCAGTATAACTTCATTAATGTTTCCGTGCTTACACTCTCTGAGGCTTCAACTGCCCACACCAACTCATCAAACTTGGAACGTGCATTATATTCCAGGACCATGGCATTACCGACCGTAAAAAGGTTATTCAGAACGAATTGTCGAGTATTATCACCCGCCAGTACGGCGATACAGCGTAGAGAGGCAGGCTGGTGGAAGTGATTGGAGGGGATTCTGAACGAATAAAAAGCAACGCCTACAATTTCTTTGACTAAGATGGGAATGACTGGTGTGAAATATGGCCTGCAGCGTTCGACATTGAGCTGGTGGAGTAAAGAGAATCGAACACCACTTGAAGGCCTCGCAGGGTATTCCAGTGGGAGCCCCGTTACCACACAGGAAAACCCATCGCGATTAAATGCCTAATAGAATATCATCATTAAATTATTACTAGACATACGGCTTCTAACGCACTGAATATTTGAGGATCTGTTCATCCGTCAGGCCCTCTTCTTGGATGTCCAGCTTGAGATCCAGTTCATCGCCATTCACATTTCGGTCTTCGACATCGTCATCTGAGTCTTCCCCAGAGTCGTAAGCTTCGTCGTACCGGTCAGCCTCCGTCGGTTCAAGACAGTCTCGAGGTCTCATGACTAGTACGCATTTGTTCAGGATTGCATGTGAAGCTACCGACAAGCCGAAATGTATGAACTTACAAGCTAGCCCAAGGTGAGTAAAATACTCCCCGGCTATGCAGATAATAGGCATACAGTTGAATTTGGTCGCTCGGATCCCTTCGAACAACATCGCAGAGATGTCATTCTCGGAAATTAGTTCCGGCGCAGCCTTGAGCTTGCTAACTGGGTGGAAATGGAGGTGGTAAGCAGTAAAACATATTTAACAGTAGCGACGTACTGTTCTTCTCCAGTCTAGGATGGCAGCTTCCAAGATTTCGCCAAAATTCGTCCAAGAACGAACCACCAAGAGCTTGGGATTCCACGATGAGATGAAACAACAAACTCGTAACAAGGCCCGGATGGTGTGCTTCAAACTTTTTGAGCTCCGTTTTCTCCCAAAATGCCGCATCCCTCAGAAGTGTTAGTGCGTGCTTATCCATGGTGGGTCTAAGGTGGCACGTAATATTTGCGATTGCTTGCCTATAGTCCCGTGCGAGCCAACAACGATCACATGATTCATTAGCTTTAGACGCGACAAGTTACAACGCCACTGTCCTAATCTGTTTACCTCCATCACACCCATATGGACAGACACGCCCAGACGCTGTTGACGGCAGCTGAAAAGTGGAATTGGCCCAAGACGAGAAGGATATTGAGCAATCAGTGGACGATCGACGTATTCCGTCAATACAGCTAGGTTTTTAACACAATCACTAGTTGAATCACATGCCTGTGGAGGTACGATTGTCGACCAATTCTGGGTCATACATGGGCGATGTGACCCCACTTTGTCAGTGAATGGTGAGTCATTGGTTCTCATGATCTTATCTTGGCAAACTTACCTCTAGTTCAGTTAACCGACTCAGGGCCGCGCCACGCAGCTTCTCTATATCCGATACATTAAACATCATTTTTGATAACCTCAATTACCTACTGTTAAACTATGACCCACTTTTCCTCATGGCAAATCAATATTTTACACACTTAGTTATCGTCAGTGAGTTTTTGCTCAACTCCTGTGTAAACGCCACCCACTACCAAGATGGTGATAAATCCTCCCGGTCCACGGTCTACGGAATTGACAACGCATTGCGTCCCTGACCATGTTTGGACTGATTCAACAATCCGCTGGATCAAGGCTAAGGGAGCCAATTACGGGGAGCGATGCCAGCAAACCCTGAAACAAATCGTGACTCGGAGTCATGATCTCTTATGATATATAATTTCTTGCGAAAATTCCTCCAACGAACCCCCCAAAAGAAATGCAAGCGCTCTCACTCTCTCGGCGTGCTGCATCGGACATGTCCTTCATCACACTGCCAGAAAATGTTGCAGACTCCAGAGACTTAGCTAGACGACCACGCCACTCGGGCGTATATTCCTGTACTAGGTGAAGTCGTGTTTGTTCTCCAACTAATCTTACAAAGTGATAGCTCTGCCTTCCTTTATACTCCTCCCTATCGTGTCTAGCAAGCGACGAAGCTTCAATGCATCCTCGATGGTCGCGTAATTTCCACTCTTCCCTTTCGCAAATTCGGCCCAGTCAACTGTGGCATTACCACTCCAGTCTCTACCGGTCGGGATACTGACCAGTTCGTCGTTGAGGTAGACTCGTGGTTCACAGACGCTAATGAATGCTGAATACACTGGAAGAATGTCCCGTGTAACCCTGCTTTATGCGTTTAAGAAAGAAAAGAACAGTACCTTCATCATTTTCTATGGTAATACTACCATTCTCGCCATCAATAATCCAAATCAATTGCTTGCGACCCTTGGTAGACGGGTAACCTCCACGCTGTATGAAACTAATCATGGCACCCGATTTCAGTACCCCGCTGAAAGCTATCTGGTCGAATGCCGTGGCTTTGGCCGTCTTTCCGGTTGGCTTCCCGTTGCCATCGATGAGACTTACTTCCGGATAGGCTATGGTGCCCATTGCGGAAACTGAAGAGAAGTCTCCGAGAATATGCGTGAAAACATCTAATTGATGTCCGACAGTAATATCGAGCATCGAACCACCTACCCTCGAACAATTCGTCACGATATGATCTAAAATACAAATAAGATCTTACCGCTAGATGCATCCACCGTATAGGAACGTCGATCTGATACTTCTGGGCCACTGATTCCATCTTCGCTAGGACTGAGGGAAATCTGAGGGTAGTTAGTCAGTCTACGGAAATTCGACATAGTTGTTTGTGCTATACTCGCAATACTTGAGGACATAACTCTGCCGATTTGACCAGAGTCAATAATTTCCTTGACCTTGAAACGACGACATCAAAAACATGGTAATGACGGTGACGTGATATTGGACTTCACCTTTATGAAAGCAGGACTATGCCTCGTTTGAAGCCCAACCATACTCTTAACACCCTTTTGTCTGGAAGCATCAGCAATAGCAGTTGTCTCCTGTAGGTTTCTGCCTGCAGGCCACTCTACAAAGAAATCCTTCCCCGCCGCTATCACTGGGAGAACGGCATCCAGATGGTGAGGCGCCTTGACGGACACGACAACCATGTCTATCTCAGGATCATTGGCGATTTGGGAGGTATCTCCAGAATACTGCTTGACAACGTGGCCCAATTCATCGGAATACTTGTCTGCCGATGCTTTAGCTGATTCGGGAGAGGTAGTCGATACAGCTTTGAGGGTATAGTTATCTTTAAACCTAAACATCGCAGGTGCGAGTGCAGCTGATGCCCATCCTGCCTTGGACAGACCGACGAAGCCGATTCTGATAGGTGTGGGAGACATCTTGGGGATCAATAAAGGTGCGGTCACCTCTTGATTATATATGTCGCCTTCTTGATATATCTCACGAGGTCATCAAGGCCCGGGCAACTCTGGGCATTTCGTCATTGGCATACATGATGCATGATGAGTAAGCAGAGCGTGCGCCCATGCATGAGGGCAGCCTACTAGGATTTGTAATCGTACCATTTGCCGCCTACGCAAGATGAAGCGGGCGACACCCGGACCTTCATCAGACATCTATGTCACATCGACCACATCCACACACCCTCCAACAGCAATATTTAGAACCCTTCCCTTCCTTTATTCTTCCCGTCATCTATGCATTCTCACAACAAACTTTCCGCAAATCGGACAAAAGGACTGGCGCGGTCCCGCCGTATACTTCTTCCACACTGAAACGGAGGAAGGCATTTAGGAAAAGCGAGAGGAGGAGCGGGGTGAGCTGACCTGGGAGTGGACGAGAAGGGGATGATTGACCCAAGTCCTGTTTTCCACTAAAGAAATACCCAGCAACAATCTTCGCATTGATTTCTACTCAGAGCAAACGACATACCAGGAATATCAGACCGACGCAAGATAGGGATACTGCTCTTCACGATCGCATCATATTTCCTAAAATTCAGAAGATTGTGTGAGCCGTTGCATAGCAGGAGAAAGAGAACGGGACTTGTACTTATCGCTCATCAAAACCATACGGTCTGTCGTCTCGACTCTAAGCCAGTGAAGAACGTCGCATTGAAGCCTGGGACCACATGTCCTTCGCTGCATCGTGGACTTGTCAGCTTCCATATTTACGGGTAGACTCGTAACTACTCCCTCGTCCGTACATGAGCGAGCGTCGATGTGTGTAGAGGGTGGGATATCCCTCACGACGAATGCCGGAGTAAGAAGACGTTTAGGGGGTCTGGTATAAGATCAGCGAAATGGAGCAAGGACGAAGATGATCGATTCCATCATGGTAAGAGATAAGATCAAGGCTCCAATTGGCGTTTGATAAACAGTAATCAATAACGCATCATCATCATGATAACCATGACATCATGTCCGACGCCCTCAAGCATCTCTGCTGGCTGTGTTTTCTTGGTTACACTACGGAAGCAACGGACACATATCTTCCACTGCATGCGACGCTCCTCCAGTATCTCACGACATGTATAACCTGCACCGTATGCACATTCTCCTGATCCTGGGTCATGTCATTCTCCCTTCCAACCGTCATCCAGGCCATCATTCGGCCCTCGTCTCCCAACCTGACTTCTGAACGCTCAGATACAACTACAGCTCCCACGCTCGTCGGCCGAACGCGATGTGTGGAGCGACGAGTGCCACGGCATAGTCCATCTTGATGTCCAAGGTCCAGTAAGGTCCGACGATGGTTAGATCTGGGCTGACATGGTTATGGCCATCTTCTGGGCGTTTCTCATCGCCACCTCCAGACGTACGCTCCTCCTTCAAGGTCTGCGTCGAGCAGGAAGAGATCCTCTGCATCGTTGCCGTTTACGCATCTCGTAGGGGGGAGCGGTGCTGTTCCTGTTGTTGATCCGGGGACAGCAGGGAGAGGGTGGGATAGGTGTTTGGATCCGGGTGTTGCCCCGGGAGGGGAAGTCGCGGCGGCGTTATTTGAGTAACACGTCCGTAATAGGTGGGTGTTCTTTCATCTGTGTTCTTCGTAACCTGTGTTTAATGTTTCATAGCCCTGACAATGGTCGCCTCCATGATCAGAGGGACCAGGGCTCGGAGCACGACACTGTCCATTTATCTGGCCAGTAGATTCGAAATCCCTTACTATTCTCATCAATTTCCAATCAACGGCCCTCTTTTACACGTCCACCCGATTTATCATCCCCTATCTATCTGTTTCCATGGCTGCGCAATAGGACGCCGACAGAAGTAGACATTACGGGGTACGGTGACCGCGTCTGCAAACAAATGGATAAGGTGAAGTTTAGCTCAAGTTTTCATTGGTTCACAACGTCGGTGAGGAGGCAGTGGGAAGGGAAAAAAAGAATGTAGTACTCGAGTAACTTACTTGAAGTTACTTCGGGAGAACTGCAGGTATATTCTTTTTCGTCTGTCAGTGAGAAGGACGGATAATGCGTCGGAGTCTTATTTTTCGTACAAGAAGTTCTTGGAGTAGGTCCGAGTCGGTGATTGCAACTGGGTTACAGAGGAATCTAGATGATCTATCATCGTCTAGTACGCGTTCCCTTTCGTTCTCAATTTAACCTATTGACTGACATTTGTCCCTAGCACCGGAGCCACCCATTACTAGACCCGCCTTCCACAACTGTGCTCTCAAAGTCCTGAACGCCCCTACGCCCCTTCATAGCCAATACCTTCGTCTCCCGCCAACTCTCTAATCTAATCATAACTTCGAAAATGGTATCCCTCCAATCTGCCTATGTAGCAACCCTATGACTCCTGCACACGCAAGGCTCCACTCATCATCCTCACCAAGGACCACTGGAATTGGTCTCCTTCGCCGCGCGATCCCACCACTGCCTCGAGCCCAACACGCCTCTCTGGCGCACATCCTCTACCCCGCCAAAAACGACCACGCCGAGCGCAAGAAACGCTTCACGTGTGCGTTTCAGGAACGCTACTTCGCTCTCACTTGCGCCGAGTTCCTCCACGAATACACCTTGTGCAACCCAACTTTCCCCGAGGGAAGATCACAGCTCGTTCCTCCCTGGGCCCGCCATCCGTCTCCAGTGCGCGCTCGCATAAATTTCATATTGAGATAGGCCGGGGATTATCAAGATGGGATTGTTTAGAAAGTCGTTTGGAAGGGTGACCTGGTATGCATGGATGTTCTACGCGAGACGTAGGGTATGGTGAAGTTGGAATGTCGTTAGGATGTCGTTTGCACAGTATGCGGACACGGACGCGCTTCTTCGACTTCCACTTCTGCCGTTCCCATCCAGCTCTCCCCTGCTTCCCATCATCTACTAGGCTCCAGCTCCAGCTCGGGGCTCGCCAAAGCCATGTCATCCAAACGCACCACCTCATCCTTGCCTATACCCTCACGTCCTACGAGTAGGAAGAGGTTTTCGGCACCGTTGCCGTTCGCGCGTCTCGTGGGGGGTGGTAGCGGTGCTGTTCCCGTCGTTGATCTGGGGATGGCGGGTAGGGAACGGGGTTTAGAGGGCGAGTGGGATAAGAATTTGGATGTGGCTCTTGCTCGAGGAGAACCTTCGGGTCGTCGCGGCGACGTCATTTGGGCGAGGTGGGAGCATATCCGCGATAGGTAGGGTTGACTTTCTCCAACTCCAGTCCACAAGCCAGCTGGTCAATCTAATTTATAATCTTTATAGCCCCGACGAGTCGAAGCACACTCGCCTCCTATCCGTCGGCTATCCATCCACATTTGAGATCTGGGACTGCAGTGATCTCGAGTCGCTTCACCACGTCTTGAGTATCAACACCGGGCGAAAATCGGGAGGTGGCGGTGAAGTGGTGCGGGAGGGTGGTGCGCGGCGCTGCTGCCGTTCCTGGGCCTCGGAGGAAGGGGGCGAAGGATCCGTTTCGGGGCGATAGGCCTCTGATCTGTGTTTTGTGAGATTTTTTTCCCCCGTCTGCATCGTCCGCGTCGTTTGACTGATTTTGTGCCCGGTTTTTGATGAATGTCAATGACGATGAAGAAGAGACGAGCGTGTTTCTTTTGTATTCGTTTTCTAGACATGAGGTTGTACGGCGGGCGACGGTTGCGGATGGTGCCGTCGATTTTGAAGCCAACGAAGATTTTATCGTGATCATATGTCTCTTATCATCGCCTTACCTCCATTTGTTCTAATCCATTTTGTAGAGCACCGTCTATCCACCAACACCCCATGTTTTATCCTCAACTACCCTCGACACACTCT
The DNA here is from genome assembly GCA_003314665.1 of Tricholoma sp. MG77. NCBI lineage: Eukaryota > Fungi > Basidiomycota > Agaricomycetes > Agaricales > Tricholomataceae > Tricholoma > Tricholoma sp. MG77. Next base: position 15,387 of record QMFE01001934.1, read on the forward strand.
CTATTATTCTAGGAAAATCGCTTCTTCCGTATCTCGCACCTGCAAATCCTACTCCAGGTGTGGTTGGGGAGAGGGAGGAGGAACCTCGTAGGGAGAGGCGGTATTCGAGTGGGTCGGGCGTTTCGGCGGCGCTTGGGCTGGGCGGTTCTGGAGCTGTGCGTGCGCTTGTGGCCGTTCAGGTTCCGGAGGGGAGGGTGTTGGGTGTGGTGGATTTGGATGTGTTGTTGTCTCGACGGGAATCGGGGGCGGTGAGGGAGCCGGAGAAGGTTGCGTGAGTTCTTGGTGAGGACAAACCTATTGTAGGGCTTCGGTTTTCGAGCGACGGGTGTATGGTCGTCGTTGTGCCTCGTGATGGGCAGGTCGCGGAATTGTTTCAGCTTCGACTGGGGCTGGCTGTGGGTAGGGTGGCGGGGGAGGCTTCTGCGGTGTCGAAGAGTGAACGACTTGCGACGGGGCGTCGAAGAGGGAGGAGCGAGTGCCGTGGCATGTGTATGATTTGCGGGGAGGGCGGACGTCTGCTGTCGTGGAGGCGGTGGAGGATGCTGATAATGGGCGGTGGGTTGCAATCGCGACGAGGAAGCGGGCAGTGCATGTGTTCCCTGTCAATCCTTATGGGGGAAAACCAGATCATAGAAGCCATTTGGAGGGACGGGTTAGGAACGTTGACTAGCTGGTGAGTGGATAATAATGTTTTTTTTTGTGTAGTTGGACTCGGACGCTGATTAGTTTACAGCAGCCTATGCCCGTGGAAGTTAACCCTGTCGTTAGGCTTCGCGTGCAGGAACCCATGCTACCGGCCCAGGTCCCGTTGGCGTCTACTTTTATCAAGCCTTTCCAATCCTCGTTGGCCAGCCTTCTCCCGCCTCATACTCAAGCCAATACAATGGGGACCTCGCCCCCGCTTTCAATCTCGCCAGACTCCTTGTCTCCTCCTCGCCATACCGCCGCCGTCACCTCGCAATGGCCCGCGATGTACTTCTCTTCGATCCGACGGACGATTCGCTTTCACACCGGTTGGTGTTTAGTGGAGCTGAAGCCCAAGGATCGAGGTACGATTAGCATGGGCGCCTTGAGCGGGACTAGCATCTCGTTGCCCAAGATGGGTGGTGCTGGGAAGCTCGGTGTTTCGCCTGCCAAGGGCGGGGCGAAGCTGACGGAGATGATGGATGTGCCGATGGAGATGGTATGGAAGGAAAATGTTGTTGCGACGTGGAGTTTTGAGGGTGCGGGGGGAGGGTACTGAGGTTAGGAAGCCGTTGCAGAATAAGG
>QMFE01001941.1:0-11701 GCA_003314665.1 Tricholoma sp. MG77
CAAAACTAATCATAACTGGTACAGCCGATTTGAAATACACCAATGACCCTCACACACAACACACTCGATCTAATCCTTTCTCAGATTGCGCACTTTGGCACAACATTGGCGGATGTTGTCATCATAGCCATGAGCCGCGAAGGTAGTAATGTCTCTCCTCATATTACATAAAGACTTGAGAAATTACACAGACACAAACTAATGCATGAAAAAGTATCAGCCTGGGCACATACAACAATGAAGACAATATACACAGCAGAAATTTTATCTCTGACTCGCCACACTGCTGGTCTACATTATATTGCCAAAGGAATGACCGAAAACAAGTTATGCGAATTTGATATCGACGATATCATAGAACAGATGTTGGTTAATGCACCACTGGTATGGGAGCTTCTAGACATCAGGAAAACCCGATGCTGACTTATTATGCTTAATGCTCCTTAGAGTCAAATTTAAGCAGAATTAAGCAAATGGCTGTTAAGGAGATCTTGCTTAGAATAAGTAGGGTCGTTTCCTGAATTAAGCAAAATTCATCCTTATTCACTTAATTTCTCCTTATATTGCTGCTTAAACTTCTTTTCTGTAAGTATCAGCTCTTAGGCATCAGTAAACTAACAATTTTCTCACGGACTTCTGACCTTATTGACCTTTTGGTTGATATTCAACCCTGCAGCATTGGATGCACACAGATCCAAATGCAATTATGAGATTATACTAAGCATGGCTATACTCTAAACTTGTTGTATGAAGAATCTTAGGCAGGACTAGCATCAGGATGTCGAGCTACAGAACTGGGCTTTTCAAAAAAATGACCCTAGCTTTTCATGCTTGTGACTATTTGGCTTTTTGCCCTCGTGCGAGCTCGCACGAGCTCGTATGAGGGCTTGTGAGACATTTGTAGGTTTACTGATGGGGGGCTGCCTAGCCATGTCAATAAGGAAATTAAGGAGACATTTAAGTAGGCAGAAGGTTAAGCAAAAAAGTAAGAATCATAAATATATATATATTTGGCTATTGAAATAGAGTATAGTACATACATACATCCTAACTGCTAACTAACCCTCCTCACACAAGATGTGAGGGGGGTGGGCATACAACATAAATAAAATGATGTGGCCCCTGTCATTGGCACATCATGGTGGCCCCTGCTGTCTCTGTCCTGCTCTCCTCACGTCGTCCCTGTCCCCAGCCTCGTTTTGTCATCCTTGTTGTTGTCATCGCCGGTGTCTCCATCATTGTTGTCCCATCCCCATCATTGTCATCCTGTCCCCACCCCTGTCCCTGTGTCTGTTTTATCATCAGCCCTGTTGTCCCTCCTCAGCGTTCCCGGTTTCTGTGCTGTGAGCAGTTGCTTGTGGCGGTGGTTTGGGGTGCTGTTGTGGTAACTAGAGCTTAAAGGTCTGGTCCAGTCCTGGTTTTGACCCTCCTCAAGGGAGAACTGGGACCAAAACTGGTTCTGATATTACAAAAATTCTACAAGAACCAGACTGGACCCTACAGGGCTGGTCTGTGTCAGTTACAAGTCAGTTCAAAAACCAGTTGAGACCGGTTTTCAACTGGACCTGGTTCAAAAACCAGTCCAACTGACATTATACTACTGACTACATGTAATTACTATATACTACAATACAAAATTAAAACAAAAGAAGTCCACCCCACGAGCAGTGGCTTGCGAGGCTGGATGTGAGTGCAGAACAAAAGGAAAAAACCCCCGTCTCACATTTCAAGCAAGGGAGGGGGCAGTGGGTGGTGTGGGTGTGTTGGCGATGCCGGCATTGCATCGTCCATCATCGTCGTCGTTGTCTGTCATCGTTGTTGTCCATCATTGCTGTTGTTGTTCGTCGTCCATCACCATCCATCATTGTCGTTGTCTGTCATTGTTGTCCATTGTTGTCATTGTTGTTCGTCATCCATCATTGTCATTGTAGTTTGTTGTCATTTGTTGTCCATTGCTGTCCATCATTGTCATTGTCATCTGTCGTCATTGTCGTCCATTGTTGTCATTGTCATTCATTGTTGTTCATTGTCCATCACCGTCCATTGTTGTTGTCCATCGCCACCCATTGTCGCCATCCGTTGTCATTGGTGTTGGTGTTGGTGTCGTTGTTGTCCCATCCATCATCGTTGGCAGGTAGCACACATGATCCACCCCATGAGCAGTGGCTTGTGAGGCTGGGGGCGGGTGCTTAAGGTTGTCTGTTGCTCGTGACTGCCATTTCGGGGGGGCATACATCATGACGATGTTGTTACAGTAATAGAACCTAAAAACAGAATGAAAAAAGTTAGTTGCTTTCTAAACAAAGTAAAGAAACTTACCTGGGGCCCGTTGAGTGTGTGATGTGGCACTCTTGTAGCCACATTGGTGGCAGCGATGGCGGGGGTGGCAGAGAAACAAGTTGTGAAAGTGTTAAATACTGATCCTAGTGGAAGTCCATGTGGGGACTGAGCATAATACTGAACGTAGGGGAACAGAAGGAACTTGGCTTCAACTTGTAAGAAGTTGCGCCCTTCACTTGTTGCCGTGTTCCAGATTTCATAGTGAGCGGGAATCAAGTCGGGGACCAAGGGGAAGTCTGAGACAAGAGAGAATGAAACGAGATAGGAGGAGATTTGAACTAATCAATATTCGAACTGAAGTTTACAAGCAAATGTAACTACATTTATATACTAGTTGGGTGTGGGCATCGGGTATCCAATTGGGGCCTGAGGTAAATACTTGTAGTAGATGTGAAGTATGAAATGACAAACAGAAATATGTACGTGAGGATAATCACAAATGACGAAGTAGCTAAAACTAAATATAGGATTGGGAAGTAAGTCAGAGTCCGTGGAATGGATTAAGTCCAAGGAACGGAATGTGACATAACAGTATTTCCCCCCTAGTGTTGAAGTCTAAATTCGGAAATTGAAATTTTCTTGTTGACTAGTAACCACGATGTTGAATCCCACACACAATGAACTCGTCCGCAAGAAGGCCGCACTCTTGGCCCAAATGGCAGAGGTGGAATGTCTGGAGCAGGAGCAGGAGAAGCAGGAGGCTGAGGAGAAAGCAGTGTGAGAGGCTGAGGAGGCAGCAATGCGCTTGGCAGCAGAAAAGGCTGCGAGGAAGGCTGTGAAAAAGGCCGAAAAATGAAAGGCCATGGAGTTGGGGGTGGAGGTGGGAGCTGAGTCGGGGGCTGTGGAATGCCCTAAACCAAAGAAATGCGCCAAGACGACAGAAGTGGCCGTGGGGCCCAAAGAAGAGAGTCTGGTAGAGGTTGCAGCGATCCCGTGCAACAGGTATGTGTTTGATTTTTAGGTTTTATTGATGATTTGTAGATGTTTCAATAATGAGCAGGAGTGTGTGCGGGTCCGAGATGGACATGCAAAATCTTGCCTTGCATGCAGCAAGTCAAAACAGAAGTGCATGGGGGCGGTTTGGGAGAATGGGGATGTTGCTGGTGGGGAGCCATCAGGTGTCGCTAATGTGGACTTGGGCGACGTTCAGGATTTGTTGAGGGAGTTGGTGGAAGGACAGAAGATGATGGCAGTGGAGATAAGGGTGTTGGGGGAGAATGTGGAGGATAGACTGGGGGATATAACAGAGGCGGTAATGTGGGGTCGGGATCCTGTTCAGGATGCTGAAAATTATGCAGAGTGGGCAGAGGAATGGGATGAAGAGGAAATGGAACAGGAAATTGCGGAGTTGAGAAAGGAGAGTAGCTTGTACTGGGAGTTTTTGAAGGAGGTACTAGGCAGGGAGGAATTGGAAGTGGTAGAGGGAGATAAGGAAGTGGAAGGAGGAGACAAGGAAGTGGAACAATTAGAGTAGTGAATTGGAGTACCAATCGGGAGTCTGATCGTAAACTAAAAATTTCTTTATCAGTGACTTGTTTCAAATTAAATGAGAGTGAATAAATGAATCATAACAGAAGAGGACCAGGTTTGTTAGGGTAACAGGAGTGGAAGTCCGATACAATTTCTTGTGCATGATCAAGTTCAGTGGCTGGTAACCATGAGTTTTCTTTGTCAGTGCCTTCATAACCTGTCCAATGAACGAAGTAAAGGAGTTTACACCCATGCTGATTGTCGATCTTTGAGTCGAGGATTTCGGTGATCTCATACTTGAGTTCTTTGTTGATTTTAATGGGAGGCAGGGGTGGTTGGGTAAAGTTCGGGATTGTGTTCGGCACCGAGGTTTCTAGTTGAGAGACATGGAAAACTGGGTGAATAGCGCAGAGATGATCAGGAAGCCGCAAGGTAAATGAGTGAGTACCGGGACGGGCTATAATGTCGTAAGGTCCTAAATATTTCTTTGAGAGTTTCTTGGAGGGTCGAGTGGTGTGAATGTGTTCTGCACTAACATATACTTGTTGTCCAACTTGGAAGTCTGGAGTGGGTTCCCATCGGTGATCCGCAGGACCTTGATAACGAGCTTGAGCTTTAGCCATCTGATTGTGTAATTCAGCATGGAGCTCTTTGAGGTCAATAACGAATTCGTGGGCTTTGACAGAAGCTAACTCATGTTCTGGGAAAACTGTAATGTTGGGGTGATAACCTTTGTTGGCAAAGAATGGTGTTACACCGGTAGTAGAGCTGGGAGAGTTGTTGTAGGTGAATTAGGTGAGAGGAAGGAGTTCTGACCAGTTGTCTTGTTGGTAGTTGCAGGAAATGTGAAGATATTGTTCCAACATTTGATTGAGACATTCGGTCTGTCCATTGCCTTCTGGGTGATGACCCGAAGTGAAGTGAATCTTCATATTTAAGGCAATTCCTAATGAGTGGAAAAAGTGTGAAGTGAACTCGGAACCCTGATCACAGGTAACATGCATGGGAACTATGTGTTTACTGAAGATGTGGATAATGAATAGTTTGGCAAGTTTGGGTGCCATGATATTGTCTGTGGTAGGAATGAAGATGCCTTGTTTAGAGAGTCGATCAATGACTACGAGGAGTGCGGTATGGCCTGAAGAGTTGGGGAGATGTTTGATGAAGTCCATTGAAATGGAGTTCCAAGGCCGCTCGGGTACTGGGAGTTGCTTCAAAAGTCCATAAGGTTTATGATGCGGGGATTTGGACCATTTGCAAGTGGTACAAGAGTTGCAGAACTCCTGGACAAAGGTGTGGAGGTTAGGCCATACATAATCGCGATGTATTGCTTCAAGCGTTTTGTTTTGTCTGACATGACCTGCAAGGATATGATCATGTTTGTTCCGAAGGACTTTGAGTTGGAGGTCCACAGTGTCCGGTATGAAAATCCAATCATTCTGACGAAGTAGACCACTTTCGTCGAGAGTCCATTTAGAGTTGGTAGGAGTTGGGAGTTGTGCTGCAGAAGTGGGGTCAAGGGGTAGGGATAAGCAAATGTTGTTGTGAAGTTTCTCAATGTCCATAATGATAGCTGAATGGATAATCGGAGTTGCGAAGTAAGTGGCGCGAAGTGAGGCAGAAAGTTGTTCTTGGGTGAATATAGGTTGGAGATTGCTTGGGTTTGTGAGGATAAAGTCACTATTTCCCCCTTTGCAGTAGACATCCCAACATCTAGTGAGTGCATCGGGTTTAGCTCCTAATTTCCCTGGGCGGAAACAAATAACCATATTGAACTGTGAAAGATACTCTGACCAATGGGCTTGCCGATGAGAAAGAATCTTTATAGTAGTGAAATATTCCAGATTTTTGTGGTCAGTAACAACATCAATCGGAGTACCGCTACCTTTGAGGTACTGTCACCAGTGTTTAAAAGCCTCGTAAATAGCCAGTAGTTCTTTATTGTGAGTGTCATAGTTAAGTTCAGCAGAATTGAAGGAGCGGGAATGGAAAGCAATAGGGTGAATTTCGCCATCAGAAGTCCAAGAGGAAATGATTGCAGTGAGTGCATAGTCAGAAGCGTCAATTTCCACAATCATATCTGCATCTGGAATCCATTTAGTAAGAACAGGAGTGTGAGTGAACTGTTCTTTCAGGAGCTCAAAGGTGGCGTGGCAAAGAAATTTGATGTGCTTGTGTGTAAGGCGAGTGAGAGGAATGACGATGTCAGAATAGCCGTGAATGAAGCGCCTATAAAAATTGCAAAACCCTAAGAAAGATTGAACATTTTTAACTTTACAGGGTTCTGGCCAGTCCAAAATGACTTGAACTTTGTCCTGAGCCATGCGGAGTTCGTTGGAGGAGATGATAAATCCAAGGTATTCAACGCTGTCCTTGTGGGATTTGCATTTTGGGGCAGCTGCGTAAAGTCTGTTTTTGCGAAGTCTTCTTAACGCTTCCTTGATGTGTGCTTTGTGTTGGGTGATGTCTTCTGAATAGATAAGAATGTCATTGAGATAGTCAATAACACAAACATTGAGGAGGTCACTGAAGATATCATTCATGAATCGCTGAAAAGCGGCGGGAGTGTTCGTAAGTCTGAAAGGCATAACAAACCATTCAAACGAGCCATAGCGAGTGCAGAATGTAGTCTTCCACTCTTCACCATTGGCGATCCAAATGAGGTGATAAGCATGGTGAAGGTTGATTTTAGTGAATATGTGGGCTTTCTTCAGGGCATCTAGGAGGTCCGATAATAAGGGTAAGGGATAACGGTCCTTCTTGCTGATTCAATTGAGGCCGTGGTAATCGACACAAAGTCGTAGACTTTCATCCTTCTTTTTGACGAAGAGGATAGGAGTGCTGTGCGGAGATTTCGAAGGTTGGATGAAACCAAGGTTGACATGTTTGTTGATAAAGGAGCGGAGGGTTTCTAGTTCTGATTGGGATAGGGAATACATGCGGGATGGAGGAGAAGTGCCATCTATTTCGATTTTGAGGTCATAAGGATGGTGGGGAGGAAGTGAATCAGCTTTCCCTTTGCTGAAAATGTCAGCAAACTCGTGATAGTCCTCGGGAATTAAAGATAAGTCCGTCGGGTCCACCAACATGGCTTTACCGATGACACCTTCAGGGGATATCTGGAGTTGGAAAGAAACTGATCCTGGGAGTTTATTAGTGCACATATAGGCATGGGCATTAATCAAAGAGATATGAGGTGGTGTTAACTTGGGAATGGGATCGGGAATAGGGTTGGGAATGTTGGGAATGGGATCAGGGATGGGGATGGGGGTGGGATTGGGAATGGGGTCCAACGGTGTGTTCACAGGAGGGGTTTGCGAGTATTGCGTCGACGGTGCTAAACCTCTATGATCATCAGAACAGAAAGAGATATGGCCAGAGAACCAGTCAATCAATGAATTGTATTGTTTCAGCCAATTGTATCCAAGAACAGAGGAACAGGAAGAGTCTAGCAGGGTTACATAATCACCAGAGGCAAAAGTAACTGGAAGTTCCACTACTTGGGTAATGATAGTGTTAAGACTAATAGTCCTATCCCGAAGTCCGTCGTCCTATAACTAGAAGTTGCCTAGTTACGTCAATCAAGAGTCTCTCACTTAGCAGTGCTCTAAGTGGATTTGCGCAAGGAGTGGATGTTCAAGATAAGACGTTGAATAGTTTAGGTCAAGCTGAAGAGCCGGACCTGTGTAACTACTACAGTTTATATACATAAACTGTCTAGCTTATCTACCAATAAGAACTAGTCTTACAAAGCTCTGATAAGGATCTGTATCAGTCAGCATACAGTAAGCTAATATGAGTCAGTATTAGTAAGCACATCTTGATGACTATCAAAGGGAATAACGCCATAGGTAGATAAGAGTCTAATAGAAATCAACATCAGTCAGCACAATGATAACGTGAGAGGAATAGTCTGAACAAAGACAAATGAAAAATAAGCATGAGTCAGTCCACTGGCTGACATGGGAACACCTGTCACAAGTTGACAGCTGATGTGAGAACACCTGTCATGAGTCAGAGATAGTGCGGGAATGAGGTGTGTCATCATGGGTAAGGGAATCTGGGGTCACAAGATGCGGTCACATGATGAGCTTGGTCATGTGACAAGGAAAACTGTAACAGATAGAGTTGCAAGTTCCATCAAACAAGCAGAGTCTGATCGGGGTTATTGAAGAAGTTGAAATGTTATTGTCTGAAACAAATAATGAGTCTATAAAACAATGGGAAGATCCTGAGTCGATAAGAGTTCGGGTGGAAAGGGAATATGTGAAAAGGGATAGGGTGATGAAAATGGAATCAGGATTGGAAAGAGCAGACACATTGAGTCAGACAAATTTAGCTACATGGGTAAGATCAATGCAATCCTCAAACTGTATAGCATTTCCTTGAGGATTGTGGACTATTTTTTTGAATCCATGGAATTGGGCTTCGACTCAGGTGCCGAAACTTTTGCCGATCGTGCTTTAGCTGCTGCTGACTTGGGACAATCATGAGCAACATGCCCTTTCTCACTGCAATAAAGACATAGTCCTTCTTTCATGCAGCGTTCGCACTCATCTCCAGTTAGTTTGCCGTTCTTGCCTAACTTGTCGGAGATAGAGTTCTTAGGCTTGTCTTTTGATGAAGCTTTAGAAAAGGGTTTTTGGATGATGTTGACACGGAGTTATTGGTATTGTTGTTGGAAGAGGGTTTGGAAGAGGAATGGGAATTGGAATTCTTGTTCGAGTCCTTCTTGCCTGGGTTTCTGTTGTTGCCTGAGTTTTTGGATTCTAAATGAGTTTCTTCTTCCTGCATCCAATAGATGTTATCAGCATCTTGTGCTTTAAGTTGTAAGGCTGCAAGAGTATTGGGTTTACCACTGTGAAGTACTTCAGTGCGGAGGCAAAGCAGAAGTCTGCGGAAATACTGATCACGAAGAGCTGCTTCATTCCAACTGACTCTAGAAGTGAGCTCCCAGAAATCTACATTGTACTTCATAGTGTGAGCAGTTTTCTTCATGTTGAGTTCATGAAGGGACTTCTCAGCATCTCCAACTGGATCGTGTGGACCAAAGTTATCTTCAAGCTCGCTAAGGAAGGCTTGATAATTCCACATCCAATGTGCGGAGTTTGTTGGGTCATTGAGTCCTGGTTCAAACCAACTAAGTGCTGAGCCTTTGAGATAAGAAAGGATAAACAAAATCCTTTTCTCATTGGAAGCACAAACCTGAGGACGATCCCTAAAATGAAGATTACAAGAAACAAGGAAGTTGCGGAGTTTCTAAGGGTTAAAACCGTCAAATGTATCAGGCTCTCTAACCTTGATTTTCTTGGACTTTGGGGCAGGGTCTCATCGGAGGTCTCTGAGACTGCCCAAAAGCTGCATAATGGCTTCAATGAATCTGTCACCTTTGGGGTGATTGTCGATTGGTGGAGGATTGGGGGGGTCATTAAGGTCTGGGTTATTATCATCAGGGTCACCAGGATCAGGTTCTTTGCCAGGGTCCAGCGGGTCACCAAAATTGTCACCTGGATTACCTTCTGGTTCACAAGGTAGGTCTTGGTCTAAAGGATTGTTGATATGTTCTAAAGGAGTAGGGGTACGGGGTTGACCTGGAGTAGAAGTATTATCTCTTGGAGACATTAAGTTTGCACTAATTGATGGTGCACCAGAACTGATTTGTTGAAAGATATAAGAAGGTTGTGATGATTGGCCAAATGTAGAGGAAAGTCGGGGAGGACTAAGGACTGATCTTCGAACAGCTGAAATTCCTTGAGTTGCTGTGCAGTGGGAATTTTGAGTTGTCCATTGACATATCCTAGTTTGGGTTTGGGACATGAAATAAGCAACAATGAAGTGAGAGTTTGAATATACTGTTAAATACTGATCCTAGCGGAAGTCCATGTGGGGACTGAGTGTAATACCAAATGTAGGGGAACAGAAGGAACTTGGCTTCAACTTGTAAGAAGTTGCACCCTTCACTTGTTGCCATGTTCCAGATTTCATAGTGAGTGGGAATCAAGTCAGGGACCGAGGGGAAGTCTGAGATGAGAGAGAATGAAACAAGAGAGGAGATTTGAACTAATCAATATTCAAACTGAAGTTTACAAGCAAATGTAACTACATTTATATACTAGTTGGGTGTGGGCATCGGGTATCTGATTGGGGCCTGAGGTAAATACTTGTAGTAGATGTGGGGTATGAAATGACAAACAGAAATATGCGAGGATAATCACAAATGACAAAGTAGCTAAAACTAAATATAGGATTGGGAAGTAAGTTGGAGTCCATGGAATGGATTAAGTCTGAGGAACAGAACAGGACATAACAGAAAGACGCATTGCAGTTCGTGGCAATGCGGTACAAATAAATGTAAACATATGAACAAAAAATGTAAACACGTCAAAAAACACATAAATGAAAGTGCGTGACCATGGAAACATGTACAAATGGTCCATGCTCGCGCTGCACTATTTAAACGGCTCGCATTTCACACATTTCATTCAGGTGTGCCCCATTTTTTATGTAGGTATTATTATAATTGTATTATATTTATGTTTTTGTTACCTTGTAAGTTGTGGACCACCAGTGTGGTTCTGAACTGGTCTGAACCAGTTCTTGATGGTTACAGCAAGTGTTAATGAGAACAAAAACTGAGGATCAAACTGCTTTGACAAGCTGTCGAACCAGGACCGGTTATGGTTCAGTTCAGTTTTTGGTCCTTTTCCGGTCCTGAGGACCGGACCTTTAAGCACTAGTGGTAACATCCCTGTCGCTGTCCACCCTACCTCCCTATTGTCCCTGTTGTTGTTGTCCGTTGCACCTGTGGTCCACCATGCAAGCAGTTGCTCACAGCAGTGGGGATGGGTGCTTGGTCATCCATGGGCCTTGGGGTTGGTTGGCTGTCCTCCTCGCTTACTTGCGGTGATGGTTGTGGTGGTGGTGTTCATCGTTGTTGTGCCCCTCTCCCTCTCCCTTGGCCCCATCGTAATTGTTCTTGTGTCATGGGTCATCCTTGCTGTCCCTGCAGTCCTTGTCCTTGTCCATCCCTGCCATCCCTCCCACCCCACGAGCACTGGCTTGTGGCACTGGTGCAGGGCAGTGGTGGTGGTTTTCCATAGGTACAGCAACAGTAAAACCTAGAAATTAAAGAATTAAGTTGAATGAAAAAAGAAGCAAACATAAATAAAAATTATCTGGGGCCCAAATGACGATAGACATCATTTGGGCATATTGTCCCCCCTCTCCTGCTGCCTGTACCTGTTCATGTATGTGTGCCTGTTGCTGGGTTGTCCGTTGTTGGCATCCTTGTCATGGGCACTAGCCCTCCTGGTCCTTCCTTGTTGTTGGTGGTCCTTGCTACCACCCAGCTGCCCAGCAGCAGTGGTGGGGGGTGGGTCAGGTGGGGCTGGTAGATGTCATCATAGTCAAAATTGCAAGTTTGTATCTAAAAAACTTTGTTAGTAACAAGAACATGAAATGGGAAAAGAAAAGAAAACATACCTATGGCCCAAGAGACGTCAATGACATCACTTGGGCCTTTTTTCATTTTCTCGCTTGCTGTCATCTCCCCATTGTCCCCATCCATGCCAGTTGCTCCCCGTTTCCACCCCGTGAGCACTTGCTTGTGGTGGTGGTGGTGGGGTTTTTCTGTTCTTGTCTTCTTGTCATTGTTGCCCCCTCTTTCACCCATGTCCCCATCATAGGTGTGTTGTTGACTGCTTGTTGTCATCATAGCCATCTTGCCATCCCTGTTGCTCCCTGTTCCCACCTTGTGAGCAGTTGGGGTTGCTACTGTGGTGGTGGTCACTACTCCCCATAACCACCCAGTGAGCAGGGGCTCACAGTGGTGGCCTCAGGGCCTTCAGTGTATTTGGACCATTACAAATGAACCAACTAATGGTGGCTTTAG
>QMFE01001943.1:4974-21840 GCA_003314665.1 Tricholoma sp. MG77
CTTAATCAATATCTAAGAATATTCCCAGTATTACTGCTTTATAGCTGTCCTTACATAGTCTTTATAGACTCCCTGTGCCCTTGTGGCCCCTGGTGCCTTTGTGCCCTCTGTGTTTCCTCTTCTTCTGGGTCTTGCCCTTACAGAGGCCCTCCGCAAAGCCAGTATCTACTGCAACCAAGCGAAGTCCAACCTATTCGCCACTGAGTATGTTTCCTTGGACACATAATATCAGGGACCGGCATAAAACCCGATCCCTGCAAAACCGACTGTATCGCTTTCTGGCCCCAACCAACGACTGCCACCAATGTCAGGGGTTTCTTGGGCTTGACCAGATACGTAGCCACCTTCCTACCAGCACTTGCCAAATATACAAGTGTGCTGACACCCCTCACGACCAAGGAATGCAATTGGGTCTTCCCGACCTGGACCGCAGAACACCAGACTGCGTTTGAGAGCATCAAACACCTGGTCCTTGGCACCGACTGTCTCACCGTAATCAATTATGAAGACAAGGAGTCGAACATCTACATTACCACTGACGCTAGTGATCGCTGCACTGGCACCGTCCTGAGTTTTGGCAAAACTTGGGAAACTGTAAGGGCAAGACCCTGCAGCAACAAGAGGAGACTCAATCAGAGAGAGGGGGCACTAAGGCATGGCCAGTATGTTGCTATAAGCAGAGGAAATCCTAATAATAATGAACTGAGAGACTACTTCTCCCAGTTCAGCCAATATTACCAACAATATAACAAGTATCAATACCAGTACTGTAATGAGTCTTGGGTATCCTGAAGGTCTAAGATAATGTAATGGATGAAATCATGAGTCTCAAGATATAAAAGAGAGAGGTATAAAAATAGGAAGGGGGCAGGTATCTTGTCCCCTGACAGAAACCGCCCATCCAGTTGCATACAATTCATACCAACTCAATGACGCTGAGAAGAACTACCCCGTCCATGAAAAGGAACTTCTCACTATCATCAAATCGTTGAAGAAATGGAGGTCTCACCTCGGTGCCCGATTTGAGGTCTACACTGACCACCGAACACTCGAGTACTTCCAATTGCAGAAGGAGATGTTGAGGCGCCAAATGAGATGGTCGATGTACCTTGTGGACTTCGACTATTCCATCACCTACATCCGCAGTGAATTGAACACCGCCACTGATGCTTTATCTCGGATGCCCGATGCGGTTCCCAATGCCTGCCTAGCAGCCTGCACAATAGCATACACGTGCAATGCACCAACCCCACCTATCGTGGGCATATTGAACATTGCCGCTGACCAGTCGCTCCTTGATGCAATTACCACCGGCTATGAAACAGATGACTTTGCCAAACAGCTCACCAAAGACATCAGTATGGGGAGCATCGAAGGGGCAACCCTCACCGATAAACTCCTCTACGTCAGACGCCGACTCGTAATCCCGCGTGACCTACATGTTCATGAACTACTTTACAACCTCGCTCATGACACACTTGGACACTTTGGCTTCAACAAAAGCTACGAGTCCTTGCGGGGTTCCTACTACTGGCCGAACATGCACTGAGATCTAGAGAATGCATACATCCCATCATGCGCTGAATGTCAACAAAACAAAAGTCGCACTTCCAAACCCACCAGTCCCTTACACCCACTACCAGTTCCTGATGACCGCTTCAACACAGTGGCTTTAGATTTCATTGGGCCACTCCCTGAGGAACACGGGAAAGACATTATCCTGACCATGACAGACCCACTTGGGGCTGACATCCGCATCACCGCTACCCACTCCACTGACACTGCCGCCAAAATCGCCGTTGTGCTCTTTGATGAATGGTATTGCGAAAATGGGCTGATGCTGAACCTTGTTTCCGATCGGGACCTGCTCTTCACTGCCGAACTTTGGACAGCCCTCCACAAGCTCACCAGCGTCAAACTGAAGATGTCCACTTCCTACCACCCCGAAACTGACGGTAGCAGCGAACGGACAAACAAAACTGTTAACCAAGCCATCAGATACCACATCGACAACAACCAAAAGGGATGGCTTGCCAAACTCCCCCATGTACAATTCACCATTATGAATATTGTGAACACATCCACTGGCTTCTCTGGCTTCCAACTGAAGACTGGGCAGTCCCCGCGGATTATCCCACTTGCCACAAACACCACTACCGAGCAAACCACCGCTCATGAGATAATTACACGGGTTGCGCTCAATGTCCAAGAGGCACAAGACAACCTCCTCGCTGCCAAAATCCATCAGGCATACCATGCCAATGAACACCGTGCACCAGAAGACATTTACGAGATCAGCGACCTCGTTATGCTTTCCACCAAAAATCGCCACTGCAACTATAAACGCAAAGGAAAAACTTGCATTGCCAAATTCATGCCAAGAAATGACAGCCCCTACACCATTACACATGCCTTCCCTGAACGCTCCGAATATACCCTCAAACTACCCAACAACCCTAACACCTTCCCCAGTTTCCACACCCACCTACTAAGAAGATATATCCCCAACAACCCTCTCCTCTTCCTTGACCGCGAACCAACTCAGCCACAACCCATAGTCACTGAGGATGGCACTGAAGAGTGGTATATCAACAAAATCGTGGATGCCTGTCAGTGGGGCCGAGGCGTGCAATACCTTGTACGATATGAAAAATATGGAAAAGAACACGATGAATGGCGCCCTGGCTTGGAAATGGCAGACACAGATGCCCTTGACAGATGGGAAGATGAAAATGGGACAGAGGTCTGAAAACCCACACAATTCTTTCAAGTGGGGAGAGGTGTAAGTCTGCAGACTCACAACATCTGTACTAATACATTTCATTATTGGCCCCTGATTGGTACCCTGATCCCAAATACCAACTCACCATTCCTATACCATCGACAACATTAATATCCGCAACTACACAAACATCCACGACTCCATCATCACAATAGTCAGGCCCCGCTTGGCACCCAACCACCACCACCAACAACATCAGCGACATTCCCAATAACATGTCACCGACATCATTATCTGAACAACCAATACTCCACAAGACAATGGATGAGCCCGATGCAGCTCTCAAGAAACACACGGTGTGCCTGATGCAGCCTTTTACTTACACGGTCCAAAGGTCCCCTGATATAGACCATTATTTTTTATATTCAACCTTCATTCCCACTTCTGTGTAACAAAGGTATAGTAAATACTTATTCTTTCATTTGTAGTTGCAAACTAAAACAACCTCAACTCACAATAGAGAGGCTGGCAAAACTGTCATGGGAATTTTGAAAGGACCCTATCTTAGGGTTTAGAAAACTCATTTTTAAACTGTCATTTCCACTGATTAACTTGTCAAGACTTATTACAAAGCACAAAAACTATCAGTCCACGATCTGTTCATGACTTGACAGCTGCCAAAAACTCTTACAAGTTGTCCCACTACTTTGCTTGACCTAAATGTCCACTGGCATCAGATACAGTCCATCACAAGAGATGAACACCCACAATGTCAACTATATGTTGCTGCCATGTGTCTGGCCACTGCTTACCCATTCCATCCAAGTCCATGCCCTCTTTGAACAACTCTGGTAAGCCGCCAAGTTGTTCCCAGTATTCATCTTTGCTGTCTACACCAGCCTTGTTTACTGGTGCTTCCATTGTAACATCACCATTGCGGTCAATAGTAGTTCACTGTTTTGGATGAGGTGTGCTCTTCCTTTGATCATGGCAATGCTGTGCCCTATCATGAGCCATGTTTGCATTGTTATCAGCTGAAAGCATCGCTTCCATGACTTTCCATACAGATGGTGCCATTTCCCCCATCCTCTTCCTGAGATGCTCCATATCAAATGTGGCAAGCTGGGAAAAACTGGCTTTGTGCACACTGAAGTGGAACCCAGCCCACATAAATCTTGATTGAATTATTCAGAGACCACATCATTACTTGCTGCTGGATTCTGGGATGTGAACAAAGGCAGTCCAGTATGGCTGGTGTAAGGGGAACACTCGACAAGGCTCTACAAATGCCTACAAAGTCCTACGAACACCTACAAAGTCCTATGAACACCTACAAACATCTATGAACATCTACGAAGCCCACAAAACACCTTTGAAATACTTCAAACAACTTTGCACAACTTTGCACAACTTCATACGACTTCAGACGACTTCCTACCACTCCGCACCTCACCTATGACCACCCCCTGCACTTTGATGATGATGCCAAAGCTATGGAACACCGCTTGAACTTGTTTAGAGATAGCAGAGCAACAGTTGATGCGCCCCTGATTGTGTTCGCTTCCTCAGTCTCGCTTCCACATGCGGACAGGTTTATTTTACTTTGTCACACGGTTTCTTGTACATAGTAACACCCTTGCAGGGAAACACCTTAGACTTTTCTCTTTGGTTTTCCCTTGCAAGGTGTGTAATGTTTCTTGTATAGCTAGTTCTATCTAACTCTTTGGTTTTCCCTTGCAAGTATCAAGTTCAGGCTCTGATATAAGGTTGCCCTTACAGCTGGGCTATCATATGCTAACTCCTTTATAGCCTTGTGATCATGATGCTGTCAACTCAGCAAGAGTGATGTCACCACATCTGGAAGCAGTTGCTCGCAGCAGTAGAAGTGGGTGCTGGTCTGTTTTGAGAGGTAGGGGGTTAGTTGTGGTTGTAATGAGCATATGTGGTGGCCATGGTATGTACCTGGGCTGTGTAGTTTGTCTCCCCCTCCCTGTCACTCCATCATTGTCAATGGCCATAGCACCTGCGATCCACCCAATGAGCAGAGGCTCGCAGGGCTGGGGCAAGTGTTGAGAAGGGGCATGCAGTCATTTGTCATCAGTTGTCATCCCTTGTTGTCCCTGTTCTTTTTGTTCCTGTTTTCCCCGCAGCGGTGGGTAGCAGATGGTGTGGGCATGGCATTTTGGCTGTGGCAGCTGTCAGGGTTGTAATGTCGTTATTACATAGTTATAACCTAAAAAAAACAAAGAACACATTAGTTTTGGTTGTAAAGAAAAAGGGAAAGCAGTTTTACCTGGGGCCCAAACAATGTCTGGACGTCATTTGAGCTCCATGTTGTGCATAATGTGGCACCATTGCCAAGTTCCTGTGTGGCCATGTTATCTGACGTGGAATGGGGCGTGAAAACAGTGGGCAGCAGGTGTTGATGCAGTGGTGTGGCAGTAAGAAGGGAGGGAAGGCGGAAGGTGGTGTCATTGTCGAGGGTGGTGGAGTGGAGAAGAATAGAGTGTGTGAACAAAATCAATCAATCACGTACAGTGGCTCAAAAAATTGTTCCAATGTTTACCTGTTTTTAATGGGTCAGTTCAGTGTGGAATGCTGATATAATTGAGGGTGCTAAGATTAATGTCCAACATACTACATTATCTTGGCTTGCTAACAAGCCTTGGGTCATGTGATTTGGATAAAAGCTCATGGAGTACTGAGCTAAACAAAATGGAGACTCATTGGAACAATTGTTTGAGCATTCATTTTTAATTAATTAATACTTAGTATGGCCACCTTTTGCTCTAATAACTGCTTGGATCCTTCTAGGCATACTTTCTATGAGGTTTTGGCATACCTCTGGTGGAATTGCATTCCACTCCTCTACCAATCTATCCCACAATTCATGAGCCCCACAGGGTGAAGTTTCATATTTGCAAAGTTGGCGTTTAAGATGATTCCAGAGATGTTCAATGGGGTTGAGGTCTGGAGACTATGCTGGCCAGGGTAGAACTTGAATATTGTTGTCTTCAAACCATTGTTGTGCCTTCTGTGATGTGTGTTTTGGGTTATTATCTTGCTGAAAATATTGCTCACCCTCCTCTATAACTTCTCAAAGCTTTCCACCATGCCCCCATCCAAAATCTGACAATACTGGTCAGCATCCATCTTTCCTTCAACCTCTATCAGCATTCCCACCCCATTCCACCCTATAGACCCCCATACCATAAGGTTATTTCCTCCTCCATGCTTCATTGTTGGTGATGAGGTCCAGTCTGAAATGGATTCACCTCGTTGTTTCCATACATACACCTTCCCATCTGACCCAATTCTATTGATTTTTGTTTCATCAGTTCACAGAACCCTTTTCCAATTCTCAATAGTCCAGCTTTGATGCTGTTGGGCAAATTCCAGCCTCTGCTGACAATGCACCTTCTTTAACATAGGAACTTTCTTCTTTTAGTAGACCAGAAACCATGCTCCTTCAATGCATTCCTGACTGTTTGAGGATGAACAGGTTCAGAAATGACTGAATTAATGAAATGAGTAGCTTGAACAGCATTGTCAAGCTTTCTAATGCTTATTTGACAAATAATTGACTGTTTATCACAGGTAGTGAGCTTGGAAGGATGGCCTGCAGGATTGTTTTCCTTGTCTGCAAGTGCTCCAGCCTTGACTCAGCTGATAGTAGCCTTCTCTAGACCAGTTTTGGTCTGGATTTGAGAGTAGATATACCCCTCTTGAAGAAGAGTGATCACAGTAGTGCTCAAACAATTGTTCCAATGAGTCTCCATTTTGTTTAGCTCAGTACTCCATGAGCTTTTATCCAAATCACATGACCCAAGGCTTGTTAGCAAGCCAAGATAATGTAGTATGTTGGACATTAATCTTAGCACCCTCAATTATATCAGCATTCCACACTGAACTGATCTTTGAAAAACAGGTAAACATTGGAACAATTTTTTGAGCCACTGTACCTTAGCAACATGACAAAAATAACCGGTTCTGGACCAGTCTCTACCAGTTTTGGATGGTCACACGATCTGTGAGAACCGCAACTGCAACACTTCAAAACCTGGAAAACTGTAACCGATAAGTCCGGTTACAATCAGTCACAGTTCGGTCTGGTCTGTGGTTATTTTGCGGTCCTATGCACTGGACCTTAAAGCGCTAAATATGAAGGCTGCTGATCCAACATTATCATTGAGTGGTGACTCATCATGATGTGTTCCAATCTGATATTTGTTTTATCCAACATCAAGGATGCCAATCTGACATGTAGTATCCCTATCTGATATTTTGGCCAATATGCGAAATGTCCTGATCCAACATGGGTCTGATTCAATGTGATATCCTGATCTGATATCTTAGGGTGTTAAATATCAGGTCGGGACACTTCATATTGGCTTGACAACCACATATCGGATCAGAACAGTTTACACATTGGCCAAAAATATTGGATTGGGATTACCACATGTCAGATCAGCAATCTTCACATGTCAGGTCCAACAAATATATCAGATCAGAAATCATCATCATGAGTCACACCACCCCATGTCAGATTGGAACACTTCACATATCAGCCAAAAATATCAGATTGGGACACCACATGTCGGATCAGCAGCCTTCACATATTGGGTCCAACACATATATCAGATCAGAAATCATCATCATGAGTCACACCACCCCATATCGGATTGGAACACTCCACATATTGACCAAAAATATTGGATTGCAACAGTGCTTCAACTTTGCTCTGACAGTAACTCAACTTGAATAACATTTTACTGTTAAATTGTACTAAGAGCTACTCCACTCGGACTCCAACAGGACTCCAATAGGACTCCACTTGGACTCCAGTGGGGTAATTGGGTTAATGGAGTCCAATTGGACTCCACCAGGACTCCAATGGAGTCCTAGCAGTCTGATCAGAGTCCACTAGGACAGGTGGGGGACTGTAAAGTACTGCCTTGGCAAGTACTGATACTAATATTAATAACCAGATCAGATCCCATCATCTAACTTGATGTTTTTCTTCTAGCCCAGCATTTCCTTCTCTACTATATCTGTTCTAACAGAACAACCACTTGATTCTTCTCTATTGCCAGGGTGAGAGCTTCTGTAAATGTTACACTTTATCTGGAGTCTTATGATGGCTTATTATAGATTCCTGTTTTTTGACTGTGAATAACTTGATTGATTGGTAACTGATTGACTAATAATGTGAGTGATATTTCCATTTTGGACTACAGCTTGAGTGGTATTCAGAATAGCATTTTGGTAATGTTGAAATCGGATATTCCAAACTCCTCAATTATGTAATACTAGGACTATTACTTTATCTTTTATGAGACATATGCATTGTATACACTACAAATATGCACACATAGATACACATGTAGAGTACATATATAAACCCCATGTATTGCTCCAATGTCTAATAAGAGAGTCTTCCTCTTACCACCACCTTCTGTAGTATACTCGTAAGCTCAGCTCTACAACAAGGTCAGTAGCTCAGAGAGCACTTCTACTGCTATGTAGGATATGCTGCTTCTACAGGTTACGGGCCCTGGTAGCTAGTAGCAATGCACTGCACCCTAGTGGCTGTGACATTGTCTACAACAATGCTCCAATGGTTAACGACCTAAAAGTGCGCCCAGTATGAGCTGCACTTGCGCCGAACTAGCTGTGGTAGCTAGTTCAATGGCAGCATTGAGTCTGACTCAGTATACCCTCATTGAATCAAAATTATTGTGCTTATCGTGTGTAACGGTTGCTACCCCCAGGGGGTACCATAGTTTGATGGTTTTATGGTAATGTGTTATTGTTTGGCAAACTACCTATTTTGATACCAGTATTGCTTATGTAAGGAAGAACTCCTTGACATCCACCGTTGTACCCAGTTAGTTGCCTATATATTTGGTCATACTCTGTTGGTGCATTGTGGATTAGGGGTTCTAACCAGTAACTACTGTTGCATTTTTTTGAGTAGCCTGCTATAGCCTGCTTTATATCTAAACTGTAGTTTGGGCTTCCCAACTCACAGTATCTCTTCCGACCCCTGCTCTGTCTGCTCTCTTCTCTGCTTCCTTACTCTCTGGACCTGGCTGATAGCTTGTTGAGCTATCTCTTATTTGGATTAACCTGGCCAAGTCATCAACATGCCCATCAAAACCTGGTGGAGGGTTGTCTACCCCTCCTGTGCTTCAACACCCTGGCTATGGAGGTTCCTATGAACCTCCTCACCCCCAGTCTGATGGAAATGGAGGTTTCTTACACCTCCCAGGCTGTCAACCAAAAGTAGAAGTCTTACTGGCTTCTCAGCAGGAGAAAGTGATGAGCTGGCAGAGTCTGGAGCTCATATCTCCAGAACGAGCCTACCTTTTCCCAAGGTCTCTTTTGCACCTTGGTTCTATCATAAAACAGGTGCTTTTGTCACCTGGATACTCAGCCTGGCCTGCTCCCTCAGCTTTGGCATCAAATGATTGCTTTTTCCCCGCTTTCGATGATATCTTGCGAACCGTGGAATCGTTTCCCGCGCTGACTCGATTTTCGAGTTCGCCTCGGCCGCCGCTTTCTGCCGATACCAGGGTTTGCGGGTTTCTGATCAGTGGTTCATGTTCTGGACCACGTTTCCTGGTTTTACCCATATTGGGTGATATCTCAGACACCATGGTGCTATCTCTTATGGTCAAATCGTTTTTGGACTTCCCTCAAGTGCCCCTCCCTGCCGATATCAAGGTTCATGGGTGTCTGATCAGTGGTGCTTGCTCGAGAGCACATTTTGGGTCAGCTGCCCCAACTTCGACTGCAAGTGGAATTTCCCATGGATTGAAACCTACCAATGGATCCCCTATGGTTAGAACACCATACTTGAGCAATACTAAGCCTGTCCGACACCTTGAACACCCACGAGCTCGATCTGGTCGACAATACTATGGGTCGAGTTCACCAGAACTCGACGAAAACTATTTCTACAACTCAAAGCGTACTACAAGAGTTGGTTTACAAGCCAAGACATCCTCTCGAGATGTAAAAGACTCGTGCATTGACCCAACGGATGCCCTCCAGGCCTTGGAGGATGACATATGGAGAGCTTCACCTCTCCGTAACCCAAATCTCAAAGCCAAAATGCGCCAAGTGGCGCATTCACATACAGTTGAGGTGCTGAACCTCTCGCTACTGCCAGTAGACCCAGGCTCTGAGGGATACCGCATGATTTATGCCCGCCTTTTTCATGCACTGGTGGCAAAAAATGTTGCATGGAAGACTTTGGATTCCCAAGCCTCTACTCCTAGTGTGGCAGGTATCAACGACTACCTGCCACCTGGGGAAGAGATATTTTTGAGGACCACGAGGAACATAGTCGTTAGCCCCGTCAAGGAGGAGGTAACTTTGCCTCCAACTCTGTCACACCCAGTAAACATTGCTTTTGCTGACCCAGTAGTGGAGGACGCAGTGGCACATACCAACGCTCCTCAACTTGAAAACGAACCGGACAAGGCGTTTGAGAAACACCGCAATGCTGCACTTCGTCTTAGCCAGAACCAATCCCAGGGAGCAGAGAATCCCCACAGCAACAATGAACGGGCAGTAGCCCATATACCAATGGCAGAGATGTTTGCCAACCAAGTGACATACCAACGGCTGCAGAACCAAGACCTCAATTGGCGAGGTGTATTGATATACGACGATCAAGGGATCGTCTTTGAAGGCCGACACCCTACTGATGTGATGAGGACCTTGTGCCTCAGCCATATTGGACAGGTTTTAGCCCCTAAGAAACCTGATGGGTCCCTCTGTAAAGGAAAACAGGGTAGACCGCCAGACCCCATGCTGTTACGGACCGAAATACGAGACGTGAGGATGAGTGGGACGGAGTGCGAGCACCGTGCGCTTTCATGTGCGATAGCGGTGGCGGTGCGCGACGGTCTATGGTCGGCGGTCGGACTCGGCTTCAGCTACATGAGTTTGGTGAGCTGTGCCTCCCTGCGCTACTAGCGTGGCCATTATTTCAGATAAGGAGTTTGTCGCATGGACTAAGGGAACTGAGAGCGAGAGCGTGGAATTGTTGTTGATTATTAGACTAAGGTTCTACACGTGCATAGCGAAGTACTTATACACCTAACTAACGGAAGCGGCATGTTCCTAAGCTACGAGACCATGTGGAGCCTAAGGCTAAGAATACGGGATAGGGGTGAGGTTTCATACAATTGGAAATGATAACACTAAGTATAGTTTGGCAAACAGAAAGATGGGACACCAGCAAGAATTGCATATACAAGACAGAGATTGAATCTTGGAGATAGCGGTTAGGGCAGAACAAGGGCAGAACAAGCACAAGGCATCCATGGGGCTGGTGGGGTCAGAGAGTCGAAGCACGCACACGTTGTAGAGGTGTGGACTGGGGCGCGCGCGTGTTGCATGCGGGTGTACGTGAGTGTGGAACGTGAAGGGACAGGAATGGGAACAAGAATTGAAAATAGGCGAAGGACAGGGGTGTCGGCGAAGGGTGTGTGAGCGATCATAACAGTATCCCCTCTTTAAGGGCCGACTCCCTAGGCGGCCTAAGCGTCAGGAATACGACCGCCGCAGTAGTCAGAGGCGGTGAGGTTCTCGACAGGGCCAGGTTTGTCAGGATTAAGTGCATGAAAATCTGCGATAGCGTCCGATGCATTAACGTCGTCGGCGCTAACCCACTTGAGACCTTCGCTGGTCTCCTCATAACCCTTCCACTCTACGAGGTAGCAGCGCACTATAGCGGAATCACGAATGGCGGTGATCTCGTAGTGCTCCTCGCTGTCGATGGTTTCGGGTGGAGGCAGAGATTGGATATGGCCAGGAATGGTGTTTGGAGTAGCAGGTTTGAGCATGGCAATGTGAAAAACGGGATGAACGAGACGCATGTTGGTTGGAAGACGGAGTGTATAGGAATGGGTACCGGGCTGAGCTATAACTTCGAAGGGGCTGGACATTTTGTCAGAGAGTTTCTTGGAGGGGCACATGATGCAGAAGTAGTCGGCGTGGACAAAAGCAGTCGAACTGATTTGGAGTTCAGGTGCCGCCATGCGGTGCGCATCAGCATAGCGACGCTGATATTCCTGTGCGTCAATGATACTCTTCTGCAATGATTTGTGAAGAGCGTCAAGGTCCAAGGCAAACTCGCGCTTGGGGTGAACCGTGATGTTTGGGTGGTAGCCCTTGTTGGCGAAGAAAGGCATGACGCCCGTAGTCGCGCTCGGAGTGTTGTTGTACATGAACTCAGCGAGGGGTAAAAGGTGAGCCCAATCTGACTGACGATAGTTGCAGTACATGCGGATGTATTGTTCGAGAGTTTGATTTGTGCGCTCGGTCTGGCCATCAGCTTGAGGATGATAACCCGACGTGAAGTGAAGAGGCATATTGAGAGCGTGGCTGAGAGCGCGCGTGAACCGTGAGATAAATTCGGAGCCGCGGTTGGATGTGTTATGGTTGGGAACTCCATCTTTGGAATAGACGTGCATGATGAACAAGAGAGTGAGGTCTTCCGAGTTGATGGTGTCAACGGTAGGTACAAAGATGCCTTGCTTAGACAGGCGGTCAACAACAACAAGGACCGCAGTGTAGCCGCAAGAGGGCGGAAGTTGCTCGATAAAGTCTATAGATATAGAGTCCCAGGGGCGGGGCAGAGTCAGGAGCGGCTTCAAGAACCCGTATGGTTTGTGCCGTGGGGCCTTGCCATGCTTGCATGTGATGCAGGAGTCGCAATACAATTTGACGAACACGTGGAGCCCCGGCCATGTATATTCTTGGAGGACTTGCTTGACGGTATTCGTGATGCCGACGTGACCTGAAACAATGTGATCGTGCTTAAACTGTAAGATGCAAAGATGAAGATCACCGTAAGTGGGAACGTAGATCTGTTCCTGGAAACGAACGTAACCGTTAGAGTTGTAGGAATAGGGTGGACTAGTGAAAGGCGCGGAAAGGCGCGGAGTGCTGTAGGCTGTGGAACTGGAATTAACTTTGAGAATGAAGTCGGGAGTGATAACAGGAATAGGATTTGGGGTTTTCGGCAGAAGCGGAATGACCACAGGATCAAATGGGAGTGCCGCGCGGATATTGTTGTGAAGTTTGACTATGTCAAGAATATGAGTATGACACGCGCAGATGACCGGGAATGTGTTCACGACAAGCACACACGTCGTGCGCAGACTTGCCGTGAGCTGTTCATGGGAAAGACAGGGTGATAATTGTGCAGATTGACAGTTGCATAATCACTTCTCCCCTCCTTAGGGTAGATGTCCCATCATCTAGTAAGAGCGTCTGGCTTCGCGCCGAGGCGGCCAGGACGGAAACGGATGACAAGATTGAAAGCAGAGAGGTAATCGGACCAGCGCACCTGACGGCACGTAAGGACCTTTGTAGTGGAAAAGTATTCGAGATTTTTGTGGTCTGTGACAACGTCTATGGGGTCGCCTGAGCCTTCCAGGTAATGACGCCACGTCTTGAAAGCTTCGAAGATAGCAAGAAGCTCCTTGCCGTGAACATCGTAATTGACTTCAGCGCCGGAAAAGGTGCAGGAATGAAAAGCGATTGGGTGGATCTCGCTGTTAGGCAAGCGTGTGGAGAGAATCCCCACGAGAGCGTAGTCAGACTCATCGTTTTCGACAAGTAGCGGCGCATTGGGCAACAAAGAAGTGAGAATGGGCGCCGTAGTGAACACTGTCTTCAACAGGTCGAACATGTCCTGACAGGCGGAGCTCCAGGTCCAAGTTGCATTCTTGCGCGTGAGACACATGAGTGGAACGCAGATGTCAGAATAATTCCAAATGAATCGGCGGTAGAAGTTCGCAAACCTGAGGAAGGACTGGAGGTCTCTAACCTTGCGCGGCCCAGGCCACGAGGTAATGGTTTTGACCTTAGCGGGGTCCATTGTGAGTCTGTCTGGGGTAAGGATGTAACCCAGATATTCCACCATGTCGGTGTGGAAAGCACACTTTTCCGCTTTTGCGAATAGTTTGTGCTTGCGGAGGCGGCACAGCACCTCACACACGATCGCGCGGTGCTGCAAGAGATCGCCGTTGGAGTAAACAAAAATGTTGTCTAGGTACACGATTACGGAGACATCCAGCATGTCGCTGAAGATGTCGTTCATGAAGTGCTGGAATGCGGACGGAGCGTTGGTGAGGCCCTCTGGAATGACCAGCCACTCGAACGACCCATACTTCGTGTGGAACGCGGTCTTCCATTCGTCTCCCTCCACTAGTCGCACGAGATGATATGCATGGCAGAGATCGATTTTGGTGTAGAGACGTCCCTTGCGAGAGGTATCGAGGAGGTCGTTGATGAGCGGGAGAGGGTATCGATCCTTCTTTGAGATTTTGTTCAATCCACGGAAGTCGCAACACAAGTGCAGAGAGCCGTCTTTCTTCTTAGCAAATAGGATGGGAGCACCGTGACCGGACTTCGAAGGGCGAATGAAACCGTAGTTGAGATTTTCTTGAATAAACATCTGGAGTGTTTGTTGCTCAAGAGCCGAAAGGGAATACAGATGGCTATGAGACGGAGGGGATGCCCCTTCCTCGAGATCGATCTTCAGGTCGTAAGGGCGGTGCTCGGAGAGCACCTGTGCCTTTTGGTTACTGAATACATCTGCAAATTCGTGATACTCTTCTGGAACGCCCGCGAGAGGATCGTAAGGCATGGTGCTTGATGCGTTAGCGGAGCACGTGCGGAAGTTTTCGTTGGACAACCAGAGTTTGTATGATTGAGTACTAGGATCTTTGAGGATGGCATGAAATGCATGTGCGCCCATGATCGAAATGTGCGGGGCACTAAGCGGTGATTCAGGGCTAGGAGTGGCGGGTCGTGCGGAGGGATTGGTGGTCTGTCCACGTCCGGAGTGTCATCGCAAGTCATGCGCGGCGAAGTGTGGTGGCCTTGCGGTACAGATTTCTGCCGATCAGTGGCGACAGACGGAACAGAGATCGGATTTACTGGCGAGATAAACGGATGTGCTGAAGAATCAGATGGGGGTGTACATGGGGGTGGGGCAGCACCGCAAGACAGGGACGACGACGTATCGGATGCGGATGTATCGTGCATAGAGTGTCGGGGTGCTAGTCAGCTCAATGACCAGTCAATCTGAGGATTATATCGGACGAGCCAGTTATATCCAAGCACTACTTCACAGGACTTATCCAGATTAGTCACGTAGAATGCAACCTTCTGATTCTCACCAGTGGGCAACAAGAATTCAAAATTTACAAGACTTTCCAAGACAGAGTTACTACTACCATCAAAGAGATGCAACTGGATTTTAGCGGCGAGCGGTGCCACAGACAATAAGTGCTTCGCAATGAATCGCAGGTCGATAAAACAATGCGATGACCTGGAATCGATGAGAGCACGGAACATGATTTTAGAGTTGGAAACAGATGAAGAGGTAAGCGGGATATAGAGCACGTTAGGAGCGGGAAAAAGAGCGGATGCGCCGAGACAGATTCTGGTAATTGCACCTTCGGGTTCAGCGCAGCCCTCAGGTGGTGCCGAGAATTGAGGGCTGCTTAGGCATTTCCCGCGCTCAGGTCCCATTCCACTTTGGTGCGGCGCACCTCAGCAGTAACGTCTAAGTCTTCTTCAAGCACGGATTTGCGCTGCGATGCTGCAGAACTTGGGTGTTCACACAAGCAATAGAAATGCTCGGCAGAGCCACAGTAGAGACATCGCTTCTCCTCCTTGCGCAGCTCGTACTCACTAGGATGTAAGTGACCCTCTTCAAGGTAAGGAGCTTGCTGGAAGGGAGCCGGTTTAGGCAACCAACACTGAGGTGGACAGTTCAGACAGGATCAAGATATCTTCGTTGCACAGAAGTGGGAACGTTAATTACTACAATTGAAGGAATAAGTATTTACTATACCTTTGTTGCACAGAAGTGGGAACGAAGGTTGAATATAAAAAATAACGGTCTATATCAAAGGATCTTCGGACCGTGTAGGTAAAAGGCCGCATCAGGCGCGCCGTGTGTTTCTTGAGAGCCGCATCGGGCTCATCCATTGTCTTGTGGGGCATTGGTGATTTAGGTAATGATGTCGGTGACGCGTTATCAGGAATGTCACTGATGTCATCGGTGGTGGTTGTCGGGTGCCGAGCGGGGGCCCGACTGTTGTGATGATGGAATTGTGGATGTTGGTGTAGTCGTGGATATTAGTGTTGTCGATGTAGGAATGAATAGTTGGTATATGAGATCGGGATACCGATCGGGGTCCGACGATGAAATGTGTTAGTACTGTCGTGAGTCTGCAGACTTACACTTGCTGAGGGACCAGATCGGATAGCCGGCTTAGCAATGATGGGGTGTTACTGATTGGTAATTCGGGGGATGGGGAACAGGAGTTCCGTGCAGCGGCTATACGTTGAGCCAGGGTAGGAAGTTTACCCGGACCGTTTCGCAGCTTGCGTTTTTGGACAGGAGTGGATCGTGGCATGAGATGACGAGAATGAGTGTGGAGATCAAGAATAATATCAGGGATTTTAGTCTAATAATACTGTTACAGACCGGAATACGAGACGCAAGGACGAGCGGGACGGAGCGCACAATAGCGGCAGCGGTGCGTGACGGTCTACGGTCGGCGGTCAGACTCGGCTTCAGCTACATGAGTTTGGTGAGCTGCGCCTCCCTGTGCTACTAGCGTGTCCATTATTTCAGATAAGGAGTTTGTCGCGTGGACTAAGGGAACTGAGAGCGAGAGCATGGAATTGTTGTTGATTATTAGACTAAGGTTCTACATGTGCATAGCGAAGTACTTATACACCTAACTAATGGAAGCGGCACGTTCCTAAGCTATGAGACCATGTGGAGCCTAAGGCTAAGAATACGGGATAGGGGTGAGGTTTCATACAATTGGAAATGATAACACTAAGTATAGTTCGGCAAACAGAAAGACGGGACACCAGCGAGAATTGCATATACAAGAGAGAGATCGAATCTTGGAGATAGCGGTTAGGGCAGAACAAGCGCAGAACAAGCATGAGGCATCCGCGGGGCTGGTGGGGTCAGAGAGTCGAACCACGCACGCATTGTAGAGGTGCGGACTGGGGCGTGCGCGGGTGTACATGAGTGCAGAACGTGAAGGGACAGGAATGGGAACAAGAATTGAAAGTAGGCGAAGGACAGG
>QMFE01001946.1:0-15306 GCA_003314665.1 Tricholoma sp. MG77
AGATATTGATTACAAATCACGGAAGGCTATGGCAGATTCTCCCGGTTTCACTGATGTTGTCTCGAAGCCTTCAGATCAACATGTGGCTGTCTACTGGAGATACATACTAGTCATTGCTAGATGATCTGCCGAAGACGTGAGCTGGCCAATGCCTCCGGTGTGGTGGAGACTGCTAATGTTCAAGTTGAACCACTGGCTGTGTGACATTTGATTTAAAGGCACTGGGGAGCTCCTGAACACTTTTTCCTCAAAATCAACGTGCGGGACAAGCAATAACATTCATCCTCTTCGACACGGATCAAGTAAAACCCGAACATGCTCCAGCGCAGTTGCACAAGCCGAGTAAACAGAGGCCTCGAAGTCAGATCACTATCCCTGCCCCTCCGTTTGTGCGGAGGTGACTAAGTTATCGACAACTTGAATGTAACGCTATCGTGTCATCGTCGATCAATTGACCTTTCAAGAATAGCCACAAACGTCAAAAAACAAAGAAAATCTCAAGATTTACTGCAGGCTGGAGGACTCGGACCGATCGAGGGTTGCTTCTCGTCCTGCACTTCCAAGTCGGCATTCCCTCTCAAGGAATTTGAAATGAATCCAATGTCAAGTATACCAATCGCTGCCAGTAAATGGGACAGTTAGATCGATCATCGTGTGGTTAGTATATCGCATTCAAGTTTCATTTCTCCTGTGATTTAAATTTCGCTTACAGACACCAAGTGTACCTGACATGGAATGTCCAGATGATGGAAGACCTCGCTCAACTTCATGGGCTTGCCGACTCCGGGCCGTCGGAATCACAACCTGTTTCAACTGGCATCTGGATTGATTGCGATTATTGCTGGAACGATGCTTGGCCTTTTCGAGGCCTTTGACGCCTTCCATCCGCATCCCACATAACGTCATAATGACGATGGCATTGTTAACTCATGTCGCCCACCGGCATCTGCTCAGCTTCGATTGAAACGAGGCAAAGGTCACAGTGGCACATCTTCATATGAGCCGTCATTGATGGGTGTCATTAATTCATTCGGTAGAACGATAACTCCTCGACTCTAAAGCTATCAGCAGTGCGTGGCTAAACCATGGATAACAATCTAATCATATGTCGACGGGAACTTCAACTGAATATTTTTCAGGAAGCCCAACTGCGTTCAAAGGTCCGGGGTATGATACCATCACGGTCGACCGCTAAAATCTCATAATATAACAGGCCCAATAACGAGAAATATAGTCACTTTCGTGCTACCCAGCTGGGGATCTTACGGAAAGATCTCCTGCCAGCCCTCACCGGTCACCGGGCCCTTCTGCGTAACGATCTAGTTGGACAACGCTAACCCTTAACGGGCCCGAAGTATCGCACATGCGGACAATTTGTAGGACCGAACAAACAACTGGTGGGATACCTGGCATGCCGGCACAAGTATCAGTGTCGGCACTTGATAAATGCCGAACGAACGACTCATGCACAATCTACTCCTTGGCTCGCAGCACGTCACTAGCATATCACAAGACAGCGAAACGGCGCAGGTCCAGATCTTATCGGCCGTGGCGACCCCGGAATTTCGAGTGATATAACTTGATTTCGACCACGTTTGGCAGCTGTGTAAGTAGTATTTCTGCCGCTTCAGAAATAAATGAAAGTCACGCACCACAAAAAAGTCTTAGACAGATCGAGTATGGCCTCGACTTTGACAAGAACAAAGTTGTATGCATCTAGAATTGCACGTTGAATGGGAATTGACTTGTATTAGAACGATCTGCAACTCCAAAGTGGAGCTCTCTCAGCCAATCAACGTCTTACGATCATAGCAAAAACAGTTGTAGATATTGCTGACAATGCACTAGGCTAGTCCATTTCGAGCGTCCCATTTCCGATAACGCATGCGTGGGGGTAAAAGTCGCCAACTGCCAGTGTCGACGAAGTTGCACGAGCCAGCCTAACCACAATTAACGCGTTCACGTTTTAATCATAAGTTAACTGCCTCCGAGTCAAGGCCTCAAGCTTTAAATTGAAGGTTCGCCCGTTGTGGTTCGCCACACCTAGTAAACTCCTGGCAGTCTCATTTTGCTCACCAACATGCTGCTTCTCATCACTCAAGGAATCATACTATATGCCATATTATGGTGCTGCTGGCGAATTCTGCGTCGCCTGATATTTAAAACCAATCTTGACAATATTCCAGGACCTGCTTCGGATTCGTTTCTGACGGGTGAGTGCCGCTTTGTTTTCCAATACTCTCTACATGTTTAACCCATGCGCATAGGAAACTTTTCGAACATAGTCGGTGTCAATGCATGGAACTTTCACAAGGAGCTTTCCCAGAAGTGTACGTCGTATTCCTCGTCATAATGACATAGGTACGAAAATTCATTTATCTCCGAGCAGACGGTGGGGTCGCTGTGATCAATGGCTTTCTGGGTGTATGGGCTTGCTCATTGTATGGACCTTGGTATTCTGCTGAACATCTCCTTAGGAGAAGCGGCTCTATGTTTCTGATCCCTTGGCCTTGTATCATATCATAGCCAAGGTTGGCGAGATATCGGATGTTATTACTCCCAGTTGCTAATGTCAAGTGTAGGACCAGCTTACCTTTGAACCATCCGATGTCGCCCTCCTGTAAGTGCGGATACCACACTCAAGTCCTTCTGACGGATGGTGTACCAAGAGTGAACCTTGTACTTTTTGGTCCTGGCCTTCTGGCGACGCCTGGTAAATAATAGTCATATGTGCTTTTGGCTCGAGGTTTATGGGCTACTATGGAAGGCAACCATCACCGCAGGCAACGGAAGATACTGAATCCGTTTTTTTCAATGGCACATATGCGTCAAATGAGTAAGAAGGCTCAGTCCGTTATCACCGAATCCTCTTAACGTGTTACGTCTTCTAGTTCCTATATTCTATGATGTGACACACAAGGTCTGTGTCCGTGTAGTAGCGCAACAAATCTCATGACCCGTTATCCTGTAGCTCAGCAATGGCCTCGAGTCCACGATAAAAAATGGTTCAAACGAGGTAGTTCTTTGACTAGTAGTAGTATCAGAAAACTTATCCTCTCACAACAATAGATCGATCTCCTTGAATGGTTCACGCGAACTGCACTCGAATTAATAGCTCAAAGCGGTCTTGGATGTTCTTTAGATCCATTGGCTAGCGAATCCGACGCCCATCCCTATAACGATGCCGTGAAGGAAATATTGTGCGTTACTCCTCTCATACTCTATGATAATGTAATCGTCCTGAGTTCTCCAGCCCGCTCATCGGCACCATGCTCCCTGCTGTATATTATCTTCCTGTCCTCGTAAAGTTCGGCCCGCCTAGATTCCGCAGGTTCATCGTCGACCACCTCCCTTTTAAGAACACCCAACGACTGCGAGATGTCGTCGATGTTATGCATGGTACTTCCGTCAAGGTTTTGAAGTCCAAGGAATTTGCACTGCAGGAAGGTGACAAAGCGATGGTGCAACAAATTGGAGGAGGACGAGACATCATGAGCCTTTTGAGTATGCACGATTCGAATGTTCTGTTTTTGTCCATTCAATTTCCCACGCCCTATCAGTGAAGGCGAACATGGAAGCATCAGACGAAGACAAGTTATCTCAGCCAGAAATCCTTGCACATGTGAAGCCTCTCCTCTTGGAAATAACGCCGTATCACTAATACTACATGTCTTCCCTGTCAGATGACGTACGCACTCGTTCATCTACCTCCGGTACATTGGATATGTGTGACTTCCTCTCAGGACTTTCATAACTGCGGCAATGGATACAACATCAAACGCGCTTTCGCGGATTTTTCATCTTCTCGCCACTTACCCGGAAGTTCAGGACAAGCTCCGTCAGGAGATAATGGATGCGCTTAGCAATAACCATGGACAAGATTTCTCCTATAACGAACTTGGTTCACTTTCCTTCCTGGATGCAGTCTGCCGAGAGACGCTTCGTCTGTAAGTTCCAAATCGTGGACTACATCATCATGATGTTCTTCGTGCATTGACCAGGTGCCTGCTAGTTACCCGCCTATCTCAACGATACACAGGCTGTATGGAACCCCATATCGTATCGCACAACAAGTTGACTTTCTAACATGTTTCTTTAGAACTCGACAAAGTACTGTTCTACCCCTCTCTACTCCAATCACAGGCATCGACGGCCGCGAAATGCGTGAAATTATCGTTCCGAATAACACTAATGTCGCCGTTTCGATCCTCAATTGTAATCGTAATCCTGCGCTGTGGGGACCGGACTCGCACGAGTGGAAGCCTGAAAGATGGTTGTCGCCTGTTCCCGATACGCTGGCGCAAGCTCCCCTCCCCGGAGTTTATTCTCACCTGTAGGTTCATTGCTAGTATGGAATGGTCAACTAATCAATTAACTAATTATCTTCTTTGTGAAGGATGTCGTTCAGTGGCGGTGCACGGTCATGCATGTAAGTGTGATAAGTTACAGTGCTACCCGATACTCTGTTTACTTAGTATGCCCTGTAGCGGATTCAAACTTGCCGAACTTGAAATCAGTACGTGGCCCTTCAATCGATATGTTTTGCCATGACTGACCTGTTAACAGAGGTGGTGCTTTCGCGTCTTCTTTCGAAGTTCCAGTTCGCTTTGTCGGACACAGAGATCGTTTGGGAGTTGAATGCCATAACTGCTCCTACCATAAAGGGAAGTCCAATGCTGCCGCTGAAGGTTATGCCTCTCCGAGTTGCTTGATCCGCGTGAAAGCGTCTCAGTAATACCGCCAAGTATGAATTAGTGATCAGATACTATGATGAACTTTATACATGTCCAATCGAAACTACCCAGTCAAGTTCCTTCGTAAGAGCAATTCGAGGTCGGCGACCATGCTGGATAATGCACCTTTGAGTTCATCTTGCACCCCAAGCTCTAGAATTGAGACTGATACCCATAGCAGTCAAGTCAAAAATCATCGCACTGAAGACGCGGGCATCAAGAAAAAGCAGCGGTAAACATTCCGCAGTGTGTCGACATAGACGACTATAGAGCACTCTAAAAAGGACGACCATGGCATGCCGGAGCTAAGACAGATCAAGTTTAATTGTGCCAGATGATCGAAGACCAGAACGATTTGAGCCGACACATAACCATCGGCCTCCATCATCACAAAAGAAACTCAGAAACCCAGACCTTGAACGTCCTTCTCGTCCCGCTCCCCCCCGTGCT
This sequence comes from Tricholoma sp. MG77, assembly GCA_003314665.1. Lineage (NCBI taxonomy): Eukaryota > Fungi > Basidiomycota > Agaricomycetes > Agaricales > Tricholomataceae > Tricholoma > Tricholoma sp. MG77. Next base: position 5,184 of record QMFE01001946.1, read on the forward strand.
CTGCGATGACCGTCTACCCGTAATAAGACCGCTCTTGTGTATCACCGTGCTCTCCAGGGTCACCGCTACCACCCAAACAAAATCAGCTCATGCTCAACCACAACAAGAAACGGAAGCCAACCCACCCTTGATCTCCTGCCCCTCCTCATAATATACGTATCTCGCCACCTCCATATATCGCACGCAAGCGCATCCCAACACGCATGGTGCACCCCCCTCTCTACCGCCACATCACACTAGATAACGTTGGTGGCCAGGCGTGCCCCTCTTGCAAAGGAATGGAACTTGTCGTTCACGGGTATTGCATGGATCGTGTCTAGGAGGATGAACGATGCTTGTCCCGCACGTTGATTTCGCATGTACTATTGTCGAAACCCTGCCAGATCAACAGAGGATGAAGGGGGAGGAATGGGCCGGTACCTGTATACAGTCCATACCGATCTTCTCTTCATCCACCACGATGGTATCGATATTCTGGCCAAGCACGACCGACACCATAGTCTCGTACTTCCAGTATGCCGAGGGCTCACATAGGTCGACCACTCGCCCACGAACACCTAGAGAAATATCAATGCATTGACCACGTTATACAGAGCATGAGGATAAAGATGTGAATACTAACTAGGAAATACGCGTTGCAGATTCACCGACGTCTCCTTAACTTTCGTCTCCCTCTCACTTTCGTGCCTGGTCACGCCAGCCTGCATCAGTTGTTGATACACGCCCTCCAGCTTCTTGCCAGCTTCCGCCTCCAATTTCTTGAAAACGTACATCGTCAGATGATCCACTGGCAGTGTAGGAAAACAGGAAATAGAAAGACGTACGGAATCTTCGTCCTCTCCGTCTGCTGGATTATCCAGCTCTTGCTTAATTTCCTCCATCCCGTGCTCGCCCTCCGTCAATTATGTTAAGAGTCCTTGAGGTAGTCTTGTCGTCCCATGTCAGGGTCTCAAGGAACTGTTGTTCATTGACTGCAAAGATATTTGCGGAAGCTTTGCTGGTGGCGCGAATGTTAATTATGTAGAAATAGAGAGGAACGAAAAACTCACAATTTCAATACTCCTCGGGACTAGACTCGCTGAAGCCCATGTTACGTTGTGCAGTATGTCGTGATACCTCTACAGCTAATGTCAGAATAGAAAAGTCTACCTACCACTCGCAAAATGAACATACCCTGCGCTTCATCCGCCGCTTTCCTCATAATCCCCTGTCCCTTCTCAAGCATGCTGACTTCCTCCGCTGGCTTCTCCTCGCCGCGTGCCACATCTGTTATCTTTGTTACGTTGCCAATTTATCTTGCGCGCCGAGTAGGTTTTTCTGTTGCCACGAGGTCTGAATTTGCCAAACAAAAACAGGGTGTGACCGAGTGTGGAGGAGCACGAAGTACGTACCTTGTCTTCAAGAGTCTGATCCGCCCTCTTGATACCCTTCTCCTTTCGGATAACGATTGTACGGACTTTCACTTGCTCCGCTCGTGCGGCGCCCAAAGCCTCGTTGTGACACGTTCCTCCCTCAACCCGGCAAGGTCTTTGTTCTTAGTCCGTGAATTCGTCCCCACCGATTCTTCGATCTGGTACAACTTGAACAGAATCGGGTGGCATGCTAAGTGATCATTGTAAAAGAAATCGCATACCTTTTCCTGACACAATCACTCGAATCTTTCCACCTCTCCTGATTAATTTCACCTGCAAGGCCACGACATTTGTAATAATGGCACTTCGCGTTCTCAATTGCGCTCCTGTGCCTCCATTGCCCGCCAGAGGTCGGGGCAGCCCTAAACGATGATCATAAGTGCTCACGGGGCTCTGCGATCATATGATGTGCCTCTACGTCTGGAACACTAGTTGAGCCCACAGCCAACTCTTGACCAACCCCGGTCTTGCAGACTGTAATTGGCAATAGTGTAGGAACCAATGCTTCAAGTTGTCGTGTGATTAGTTCACCCTGTGACAACAGTGACACAGTAGGCATCTCAGCGAAATTTCACCTGCATATTCGGTTGCGAATAGTAAATACACTCTATCTACCGGGTGTCGGATGATCGATGGTCGTTATTGGCCACATGTCCTGATTCCGATGATATTCGCAAAACAGTTGTACAGCTAATAGGTGAGTCTTACATAAAAAATCACACTAGAACATATTCGCAACAAATTTTTGAAATTAACGTCAACTGAGAGATACGCCACACATGTAATCTTTACCTCGTTTCAATCAAGGCTGAGCACCTGTCAGTCGGCCACATGAGTTAACAATACCATCGTCATTATAACCCATCGATGGAAGGCGTCAAACCATGCATCCTGGGGCCAGCAATTCAATCGTAATCAATCCAGATACCAGTTGAAACAGCGCCCCGGAGTCGGCACTCGGCAGGCCTAGCGAGGTCTTTCATCGTCTGGACACACTTTTCTGTAAGCCAAATTTAAATCACAGGACAAATAAAACGCGATATACTAGTAACCACACGATGACTGATCCAACTTTCCCATTTGCCAGCGATTGGTATGGTTTGCCTTGGTTTCCTTTCAAATTCCCTTAGAGGAACGCGAATCAGAAGCGGATGAGGAGTGTGTGGATAGCGTCCAAATCTAGTCCAAATGGAGATCACGATCTGCTCGCGCAACTTTCCGGACGGTTTTAGGGTATTTACCGTTCATTTCTGCATTTGACATGCGAATGGAAGGTCGTCAGTTTCCATTCCATTTCCCTCCGGCCTGCAGTAAGTCTTGACAGATCTCAGATCTTCAATTGTCTTGTGGCGTTTGACATTATTCTTGAAAGGTCGATTGATCGACGACGATAGTGGCGTTGCGTTCAAGTTATCGGCATACAGTCAACTCCCTCATAACCCATACCCCCTCGGTGGACACTCCAGGCTATGGGTTATGAGGGAGTATGGGGTTTGAGGATGGTGCTAAAAATAGGTCCGAAAAATCCGAAAAAAATCGGGAAAAAATCAGGTATGCATTTTTGAAGTATGTAGGGCCGTTTCTGGTGCCAACTCTAGAGTAGAACTATGTACAGCTATAATGTAAACTATATACAGATAGAGTAACTTCAGTCAGCAATTCAGGATAATCAACGGAATATGCATGTCACCTGCCAAAGCAGTTGTGATAGGCAATGAATTGACTACCCATGCGTAAGGGTGACTCCAAATATGATTATCTGTGTCGGCGTACTGTTTTGCTCATGAGCCCAACTGCCTGCACTTATCCAATTATGACTGAGTGCGAATGGCCACTTCACGTTAGGGACCTGGCCATGGTCTGTCTTCGGTGAGGCAAACAAATCCGGATTTTGCCGCTCCAAGGCATTCTGTGGGCCGAGGATAGTAGCACCTGGGGGCACCTTGAATTGGCTGGGAGATCATTTCAGAAACGGATTTTCGAATCTGATGACACCCTTTTGTGTCTCATCAAGTCTCATTGTCAAGCCAATTCTCATCAAGTGATGATATTGACTTCTTCTCATGCAGCTGAGCCTGGAGCTTCTCTTTCTTGACTTTAACCTGAGCCTGCAAGATTTTCAGCCCCTTTTTCAGGACCTCAAGAGGCCTTAATGGCATGGGTAGCTGGGATTTGAGTATTGAGGGAGTAAATTATATGTTTGTGGTGCATCAGAGTTTACACGACCAACTGCACTAGTATATGGTAATAAAATGTATGGGTTTTGCCTCAGAACAGGTATGGGTTATGGGGTATTAGGGAGTATGGGTTATGGGTTCAAATTCCCCACCTACCAACTTGGTGGATCAAAAAATCTATGGGTTATGGGAGAGTATGGGTTATCAGGGCTATGGGTTATGAGGGAGTCGACTGTATCGTAGCAGCCTCGTGGCAGGGTAGATTCCAAATGCCATGATGGAAGAAGCAGGCACATCGGGAGTAACCAGCTTTCAGGTCAGCTGGAAACTTTGCCGAAAATTATAGTTTCAGTGAAGTGACTGAAATCAAATATTTCAGGAGGGGTCAATGTAGTTTCGGACCACCCGAAATATAATTTAGAGCCACGCGAAAACTTCCAATTCCAGTCACACAACTTCGAAACTGTCATTTCCGGCCCAATTTTCGGTTGCCCTGAAAAGTTGATACTCCCCGATGTGAGGAATAGTGTGATGAACTTGAAGAACGAAGCCTTATTTAATATCCCTGAAGTAGTAACAGACAGAGATTGGCACGGGTAACCCCCAGGTATTTTTTCACTACCTGTAGCTGCACCTGTTGAAACCCTTACCCTTAGTTGAGGGTATGGGTTTTTGGTGGGTATGGGTAGGGGTACTGGGGGGTTGGGAACACATACCCTTGTGGGTAATGCACATGGGTACACCATCTGTCATCCATACTTTGTCATTGTCCATCATCATTCATTGAGCACCCTTGGGCCTCTATCCACAGTTGCTTGCAGTGGCAGTGAGGGATGTTGGGTTTGGGCATGTTGTTGGTAGTCTTTCTGGCACTTGCCTCACCTGAGGTTGTGGCCCAGTAGCACCACTGCAAGCCAGTGCTTGCATGGTGGAAGGGGGGTGCTAGGTTGAGCCAGTTGCTCCCATTGTTGTTCACAGGGTTGGCCCTGTTGTCATCACTGTTCTGCCTGCAATCCATCTCACAAGCAGTGTCTTGTGAGGCTGGGGGCAGGTGGGCAGGCCGCAGGTGCACTGTCTGCCATCACCATCAATGTGTGTTGTGAGGGTGGTGGTTTCTAGTTTGGTGGGGGGATGGGGTGTTAGTTGTAACATGGCACATACATGGATGTGGGTGGGATGTGCACCTGGTGATCCCATTCTCTGTCCCTCTCCTCATGCTTCCCATTGAACTTGTGTCCTCTGTTGTTGTTGCAGGGTGCTGGGTTGTTTGTTGACAGTGTTGGGTGCTGGTGCTGGGGTTCATATTGTTGTAGGGTAGTCATGCTTGGTGGTGGTGGTGGTTGTGCTCCCCAGGGTGCTGGCTACTGTTGAGCTTTTGTCAGGAGTCAGTGCCACAATCCACCCTGGAGCAGTGGCTCACAGGGCAGCAGGTGCTGGGCTGTTCCTTGTCATTGTAGGGCCCTGGTGCTCATGTTGTCATTGTAGGCTGTTGTGATCACTCACATACCCTTTATTCCTGTCTGTTCTTTGTTCTGCACTCACCTGCACTTGTTGTAAGGGCAACCTTACAATCAATGCAGACAGTGCACGATACTTGCAAGGGAAATCCAAAGTTAGATTGAGAAACTATGGATACATCAATCCTACTCACCTTGCAAGGGAAATCCGAAGAGAATACTCTAAGGATCACCTTACAAGGTGGAACTACTTAACTAGACTACCAAAGCTGAGTCATGCTAATAAGATGGGACCTGCAACTGTCAAGGTAGAACAACGATACTCCACAATGTATGACCCTGCATACCAATGCAGCCTACCATAACCACACGCTGTCACCAACATCATAAAGGAACTGAAGACTGTACTAAACATGGGCAGAGAGGTCCAGAGAGTGAAGGGGACAATCCCTAGGTATTGGGGAAGTCATCCTAGGCCTTGATGAAGTCTCGAAGCATGCGCGAAGCTACTTCGTGGTACTTTGCAATACTTTGCAATACTTCATGATACTTTTGCGGACATGCAAAGGTCTTAGAAGGTGTCCGAAGATGTTTGCAGATGTTCATAGATGTTCGTAGATGGTTGTGAATGGTTGTCATGATTGTGGAAGGAGAGGGAGACGAATGTGGAGGACCAGGGTTGTTGTAGAAAGGTTAGGGGCGATAGGGAATGGTGGTAGTACATACCAGGTAGTCCCCTTACACTTGTCTGCACATGTGCAACATGAGTGTGCCATGTCTCTCAGATCTCAGTAGCCCTGCAGATGCCTCATGCTCACTCTGCATAAGAGCCATCTCCTCAATTGGATCTATGACTTGTGTGTGTGCTTCCTGCTGGTGTCCTGTCTGTCTGCTTGCTGAACTATGCTTAGTATTCTCATTTCCAATTGTATGAAACACCATCCCCTTATCCCATATTCTTAGTCTTAGATTCCACATGGTCTTGTAACTTACATAGAAACATGCTGCTCATGCTAGTTAGTTGTATAAGTACTTTGTTATGTACATGTAGGACTTCAGTCTGATTATCAACAACAATTTCCATGCTCTTGCTTGTAGCTCCCCTGGTCCATGTGACAAGTTCATAGCTTGAAATAATGGACATGCAAGTAGCACAGTGAGGTGCAGCTCACCAACTCATGTAGCTGAAGTTGAGTCCATCCACTGACCATAGATCATCACACATCATTAACACTCTTGTGCACATATGTGTGCAGTACTTGCACTTACCCTTCATGTCCTCTTGCCTATAATTCTGGTTCATAACAGTATAATCAGACTCAAATCCCTGTTATTATACCTCATCTCCACACTCATTCTCATCATCTAATGTCTCAATCCACTCCTGTCCCAAAATGCAAGCTGTGAAATGGTCCAGATAAACTTCCTATCTTGGCTCAATGTTTATCCACAGCATGGAACTCCTGTTACCCATCCCCTGAATCACCAATCAGTAACATTCCATCATTGCTAAGCCTGCTATCCAACCTGAAGCCTCTGGAAACTCCATACCTCAAAGAGGGTCACAAATTGGTTCAGATAGTGTTCCAGCTCATTGTGTGAGGGCAAAGATGCTTGAATTTTGTGCAATCCATAATCTAAGGATGAATTGTGGTGTTTTGATTACATATTAGATTAGATTAGATTTGTGGCTATCCACTTTGCGCTGCCAACCAGTCGTTGATCTTACTGTAATATCATTGATATCAATAAGCATCTTGTATGGTAAGTAGTCAGAATGATTTCCATACAAAACTATCTCATTATGAGCAGTTGTTAGGCAAAAATCTTACCCACACCAGGCCCTGGCTTCAGGGCTTGGCCTGGGCTTGTAAAGTTCTAGGCCAGGCCAAAAGCCCTCTCAGGCCGTACCTTTGGCCTGGCTTTGGCCTGGCCTATATGGGCCTGGCCTTGCAGGCCTCAGGGCTTCAGGCTGCGCCCGAACATCACTAGCAGTTGCAGTTGGGAGAGGAAAAATCAAGCTCATTGGAAAGTTAAGCAGTGGTTCCGTTATTCAAACTATCATCATGGATGTACTCCACATCCCCATGGGAAGGTGTAACCTCCTATCGCAGACCGCACTTGACAAGAAAGGAGTCTTTTCTCGCACAGGCAATGGTCTCATTGAACTGATGTACAATGGACAAACCATCATTGAAGGTGCTATCAAAAATGACCTCTACCAGCTTCATGTAACACCTGAACTAAAGGCCAATCCAATGACCATAGCGATCAATGTGCTCAATGACATTGACAATGCAGGTTTTTACACCGCCTAGTTGGCCATACGGCTGTAAAGGGCCTCTCACATGCTGTTGTGGGGATTGATTGGGATGATTCAACCCCCACATTGCCATGTCAGGTCTGTGCGTGAGCAAATATCAAATGTTTACCATTTCCCTCAACTTCATCCACATGTGCGGACCACCCTTTGTTTCAGATTCATTCTGATATTTGTGGTAGGGCTGCACACTGTGACCGTACCTCACAGTATGTACGGACCTGTAATATGGTTACCGTACCTGTGCTGTTAAGCCTCAGGTTGACCATGTCAACAGGACAGTAGACGGGACAGTCAACACCCGTCTATTGCCATCTCTCAATGGCCGTCCATGGCATTGGATGGTTTTAGACAGGTATCCCCAAACAAACTTTATTTTTTTCACATCCACACACTGGCACTGGCACATGACATAACTTGAACTTGCACTGATGCTACTCAACACCGTGCAAAGCACATGCAGACTGCACCACCCTACCTGAAATATATCCTGTTGTTTCTGATATCCTTATTCATGTAATTACCATCCCTTCCATTTTATTTGGTAACAATGTCAAGCCTGGGATAGCACTCACACGAGGTGGGCCATAGACAAGTTAAGAATGGACATGGAGTATATTTTCAATTTCCATCATCAATTACAAGCATGCAAGACAAACAAAGGGGCAACTGAAAAAAATCAATGACATGTTCACAGTGTCACCGACAAAGATTTTTCATGGTGAGGCTAAGGCGGGATAAAATGCTTGCAGCAACAATTCAAGCCCCCAACTTTGACCCCATCTCGATATGGCAGATCAGCCCGCTCAAGCCAACTACTCAACACATTGAAAATCCAGTGGTACAATGATCCAGATGATGCACATCCCATTCAACAAGCAGCCTCCAAAGCACAACCTGGTATTGTCCTCTCCACAAATTTATTGATTACAGCTTAGAGGTTTGTTTGTCATGCAGGTCACCGAAGTTCAGCACGAGCCACTGCGGGTACACAACTAGCTGCAGCTATTGCTGCAGAAAACTCGATGAGTTTGGCAATCTAACCCAATCATATTGCCAGTGCCCTGTACAGACCCATAACTCCCATGCCACTGCCAAGTAGTGCTTTAAGGTCCAGTCCTTGGGACTGGAAAAGACTGAGGACTGCACTGGACCAGGACTGGAAAGAACTGGACCATCAGTCCAGTTCTGTCAAATCTCAAGTTGTAAAACCGCAAAAAACCGGTCCTACAAGACTGGTCAGACCGGTCAGGACCGGTTCTGCACAGCCACATATTATCCTTGCAATTCCCTCGAAACTGACCAAAAAATTAAGGAAATTGGTGAAGAATTGAGTGATATCTCACTCAATTCTTCACTGATTTCCTTAATTTTTTGGTCAGCATCTGGGCAATTGGTATGGGTAGGGTTTCCAAAGGCAGTCCGGACCGGTTACAACCGGTTCATATACCGGTTTTATCGGTCTTTATTAGAACTGGTCAGGACTGGTCATGACTGATTTTTTGTGGTTTTTTTCGGTTCTGGTCTGGTTCTTTGGCCATTTCCTGCCAGAAATGGTGTCAGAACCAGAACTGGACCGGACTTTAAAGCACTACCGCCAAGCGCAAGCGACCAATGACTGGACACTAATACTGATGTAGACAATGATGATTTCCCCACTCTTCTGCTGATGATGAATCAGATGATGACACCAACATTATGGACATTAGTAATGACAAAGTATTGAGCATTCAAACCAATATGTGTTGCTCATAGTGATTGATACCTTACAGATAGCTGATATGCTTTCCTTCAAAAACTCAGCTCGATATCGTAGGAAAGAGAAGGCCTCGATAAATGAACTTGAGGAATACTTCAAACTTCCTGCTGAAGATTTCAACACCTGTAATCAATTCAGTGGTGGATGGGTCAATGTGCTCAGTTCCCAAATCTGTTTCACCTTGCTCATGATATCTTATGTATTCCTGGTGAGTTGTTCTTGTTCTTACATCTTGATTTTTCTTTTTTCACAAAACATCTTTGTGCCAGGTTCTGTGGTCACTTTAGAGCGGGTCTTCTCAGGTGGCCGGGACACCATTTCCCTCCGCCATGCAAGCCTCCATGCCGATACCATCCAGATTCTGATGCTAGTCAAGAAACAGTTACATCTGGCCCATGCAAAAGCCAATGCAGCCCTATGTCGTTGAATACTTAGTGTACAGTACTAAATGAATTTTTTTTTGACCCCAAATGCATACCGTCTACCGTACATCACTGTACAACGGCTGTCTCTGTAGCCATTGGGGTATGACTGACCAAACACTACAGATGGTGGACAGTTGAGCCATACCCGTCTCATGACTGTCGATTGTACGGCCGTACCCGTCAGATGGTATGGTGTGCAGCCCTAATTTGTGGTCCACTTCCAAATTCCTATGGTTCTTTCATTGATTGCTATTCACGCTTTATTTTCATATCCTTTCTTCAGAAGAAATCAGAAGCTTTAAAGGCTTTCATTGAATTTAAAACAAAAGTAGAAAAATTTCATTCTCTTCCGATTGTTATTCTTTGAATTTATAATGTGCCTGAGTATATCTATGGAGAATTCGAGTCTTATTGTAGAGAACACGGCATTACTTACGAGAAAATTGTTCCAGGTGCATCACCACAAAATGGAGTAGCTGAGCGAGCAAATTACACAATTGCATCAATGTCTCGAGCTGTTAAGACTAATAGCCTATCCCGAAGTCCATCGTCCTATAACCAGAGGTGTCTGGT
>QMFE01001954.1:1023-12730 GCA_003314665.1 Tricholoma sp. MG77
TGAGGGGGTACAACAAATGACAATGAGGGACAATGGGCCCAAATGACGACTACAGTCATTTGGGCCCAGGTAAATTATCTTATCTTTGTTTCTTATTTTTTGTTTAAAATATACATAGTTAGTTTAGATGCAATATTCTTGGAGTTGTACAAAACCTGTGAGACCAACATCTGCCTGTACCTGCCTGGGTATGGGTATGTATAGTGTAACTAATTGGTTGAAAATTCAGTGCTAAAGGTATGAAACTGATATTGAAACTACACAAAGTATGGGTATGTATAGTGTACCAAATTGGTTGAAAATTCACTACTAAAAGTATGAAGCTGATAATGAAACTACACAAAGTGGATGAATGATTGCCATTCTTCCACTCTGAAAAAATTCAACCTGGACAGAGGGGTTTTTCCCCCCTTGATGGGATGAAAACCATCCCATAATCGGAGGAAGTCTCATGGTGTGAATTACCCCATTTAGAATATCAAAGTCATCCCCACGGATAAATTCAATGGGGTATGAATACAGACGAATTTTGAGGTGTTTTCAACACCTTAACTCATCCCTTCTGAGGGTGAATTTTCACAACTTTTGAGGTATGTTTTTCTCTAAAAACCAGATGATTTTTATCCTTTTTCAATAGCTATAACAGGTGAAAATTCTACCCAAAACAGATTACTTTCCTTCACCTCAGTGGCTGAAATACTGGATGATTTTCCACACCCGAGGGTCTCACAGAGTCAAGCTGAAATTTGTTTATTGAATAACTTGGGGAAAAGTGATCAGATTAACTAATCATGGCAGACCCCTTGGCTTATTGGCTTGTCCATGTGGTCAAATATTCTGGTAATTGAGAACTGGTGTTGCCACTGGCTCAGCCAAGGTTTTTCAATAAATTTATCTAGCATGCTATAGCCAATTTATTGAAAAACCTTGGCTGAGCCAGTGGCAACACCAGTTCTCACACACTGATCATCCTCCACAGCAGGAAACAGGCAAAGTTGCCCAGTCTAAAAGTCGGACAAAAGAGGGTCAAGCTGCAAAAATATTTAACTAATTTCAGCCCAGCTTAATAATGACGATTAAGATATGACCAATTAATTGATTTGTGCATTATCTCAAACATTTCCTCCCTTTCCTGATGCTTTCTGACTGTCAAATAGACTATTTTGATTGAGTGTCTAATTTTTCCAAAATTGTGACAAAATTTCATCTGTTGCCAGAAATAACACATGCCTGAATATGTTGGATAAATAGGTGTCTGAAATTTGAGACAAAGGTTTCCTTTCAGCTAGTATAACAACAGCATAGATAGGTTATCTGTTCCCAAAGCAAATATGGTGGTCATCTCACTTAGGGCTGCCTGCCTTTTTGGTGGTCCAAAAATGGTGCAGAAAATATCCAATGTCCTACACATTGGACTTGAAGAAAGGTAACAGTAAACCAGGTTTTCAACTGTAGAATATTTGCCCAAGCCTTTATTTATCATACTAGCCTAGTAGAAAATGTTGCATAGGTCAAATCTTAGCTTGAATGGCATGCTCAGATATAAATAATGTTTTGCCCTGTGCTATTAACTTGCAAATAGCTAACCTGATATCTCAATACAACAGGGAAAATTTGTTTAAATGTTTCATGACAACCTCACTCATACTGAACACAAAAACTATCTCTCTCAAGTGCAGATTGGTGGACAGTATGAATTGGCAGTGCAGGAGGAAGGGAGTCTGGCCTGTAATGATTCTGCAAGTTCCCTAGAGCTTCACCCTGTGACTTGTTCAACATAGACACTATACTACCATAAAGCTCAATGCAACATCCAGGAAAGGTTATCGGCAAGGAGCTGGGGATTGAGGACAGCCTGGAGAAAGTATTGAAGGGTAGGGAGTCAGAGTGAGTCTGGTAGAGAATACAATGTACATTGTTTTATGACAGCAGAGTCAAAATGGAGTAACTATCATGATATAGCTTTGAGTGCAGTATGAATAGCAGTTTTATGACATATCTATGACTGATGTAATTAATTATGATGCAGGATGCATGGAGAACAACATGCAATATTGAGCATATCATATGTTGAGTTCCATCAAGTTTTGATGTCGCAAGGTATGAGGTGGACAGGCCACAAGTGGGCAACACAAGCTTTATGCCAAGCTGGAAGAGTGATTGTTGTGCAGTGGATAATGGCAAATGAAAGTTTATGAATCTTGGAGATCAAAGTAGTCAGCAATGATGATCTGACTGATATAAGTGATGAACATACCTTATCAAGCATTGTCTTGATGGCAGCCATGTCATCCATAAGCTCCTGACACTCCTCTGGACTGAAGCCATCAAATGGATCCTCATTGTTGTCATCATCTTCACCATCACCATCCTCTCCACTACTTTTACCACCATTGTCATCATCATCGACATCATCTTCAATCCTCAAGGCTAGGCAGATCATTGTCCAGATTGTTGTTGATGGGGTCACTGATATTGGGATCTGCAACATCTACTGGATCAGTTGAGGCCATAAGTGGTCAAAGGAGGGCTTTGGCCAAGAGTTGCATGGTGTGGTTGAAGCACCAGATACGGTTGACAGACTCAAATGCATTTGGAAGTCAATTGAGTCACACTGTCTGTTTATTGTTTGAGGTTGTGTTGTCACCAACAAATGTCAATATCTACAGTAATGTTAGCGGTAGAACATCACAATCATTGGAGTCCTTACCTTTTGCATCAAGCCATGTTCAATGAGCATCTTATGGAATGCCTGTGCCAACATGTTGCCAGTATGAGACTCAGGTATCTTGACAACATCCAGCAGGAAGGTGAGGATATGGCCTTCATGATGAAGATGTACAGTCCATGCAACAAATGCCCAAAGATTTGGCAATGTCCAAGTGTCTGCAGCAAAATGAATGTGGCCCAAATGTTCCTATGCCACAAGTATGTTACTTTGTAATGTGTTAAAGGAAATATAAACCGTACCTTTTGTAAGTCTGCAGACTTACGACAGTACTAACACGCTTCATCGTCGGCCCCCAATCGGTACCCCGATTCCATATACCAACACTTCATTCCTATACCATTGACAACACTAATATCCACGACTACACCAACATCCACAACTACCCGATGACCACCACTGACAACATCAGCGACATTCCCGATAACGTGTCACCGACATCATTACCTGAACAACCAATACTCCACAAGACAACGGATGAGCCCGATGCAGCTCTCAAAAAACACACGGCACGCCTGATGCGGCCTTTTACTTACACAGTCCAAAGGTCCCCTGATATAGACTGTTATTTTTTAATATTCAACCTTCATTCCCACTTCTGTGTAACGAAGGTATAGTAAATACTTATTCTTTCAATTGTAGTAACTAATGTTCCCACTTCTGTGTAATGAAGATACCTTGATCCTGTCTGACTTGCCCACCTCAGTGTTGGTTGCCTAACCCGGCTCCCTTCCACCTTTAGGATTTTGTCAATATGTTCCCATGATTTCTTGAACAGAGTCTTGATATCTCGAGCTACTGTGTATAGGCTGGGGATATATGTTGTAGGTCAGCCAGACTTCATCAAGACCTCAAACTTCAGATCTTTTACAATGTGAAGGGGATGGTTGCTCTCAACACATCACCTTGCGATATGGGCACTGATCCCCAGTGAGAAGTCTGTCATTTACCTAAGATTTTTGCCTATTTACTCTTTTTGAGTAGTATAAAATCGATCTAAACCAAAATGTTGAATATACCATATGTAGCATCAATTAGCATAAATTTGATGTGGTTGCAATCCATTGCCTTAATGGTAATAGACTCAAATCAACATTATTTTCAATTGGAATCTATTGCTACTGATTTCGTTTGGCTCTTTTTTTTACTAGTTTCAATCAATACAAATCTATTCTTTCTATTAAACTATATGATGGATGGGCCCATGGGTCATTTCAATACTGCAGTAGACTATATTGTGGATGGGCCCATGGATCATTTCAATACTACAGTAGACTATATGATGGATGGGCCCATGGATCATTTCAATACTGCAGTAGACTGTATGATCCCATGGCTGGCTTGCAGGCCTCATGTAGATGGCTTTGTAGAAATACTTGATGAGGGATCCTCACATATTCTCTTTGGATTTCAAACATCAGCTGTGCACTTAGTAGTCATGACTCATGTATGTATCACCATGTAGGAGGGCACTGCCATATAGGGCAGTGTTTGCACTTATTAGTACCGGGGATTGCCGGGTATATAGCCAGGATGGCTATGCCCGGAATCCCAAGTCTTACATATACCTTGCAGTACACGAGAATACACCTGATTAGTATTCCCTTGTGTGAAGGTTATAAGCACCCTCCTACCACACTCTACACACCACTGGCAATGGATCAATCCTGATGTACTCACCCCAATGGACCAATCAAGGTGAATACATCGGGATGGTCCATCGGGGTGAATACATTGGAATAGGATTGACTCTCCATCAATGTAAGTCTATTGTTTTAGAATGTCAGTGAGCATATCATCAGATTGGTTCATTTGGGTGAGTACATTCAGAATTGGTTTATCAATGTGAGCACATCAGATCAGAACATCAGTACATGTGCCATCTTTCTAGTATTTCCATTTCTCTACACTGGAGTTATACTGTTCCAGACTATCACATATTTAGGTAGTATTAGTATCAGTGATAATATAATACACTCTGATATACTCATTCCTGCTTCAAGTTTACACTTTCCCCTCCCAAATTTTCGGAATTGATGCATTCATTAAAATAAAGTAAATTACAATTAAAATTTGGAACCACCAGCTACAAATGTCTTGAGGCAATCATGCAGTTGGTCAATGCCAGCTTCAAGATATAATTCTGCTTCCAACAAGCTGGAGAGCAGGTTGGCCTTCCTTTCCTTTACCGTTGTCCTTACCTCAACCCCTCTGATTACCCCTCCACTCCCACTTTCCAAATTCAAGTCCTTTATCAACTCCTCAACACTGGGCCTCAAGAGGAAGGAACAGAATGAAGCCACCAACTCCTTGATTATTGCTTCCCCCTGAATTTCTACCTCTTTCTCCTTTCCTTTCACCAGTTTCCCAGCTGCCTGCACAATGTTGTGCACTTCTGCTATCCCCACCGTCTCCTGCAGATTCCCTGCCTCCACAAACTCCACCTCATTGTCATTGTCATCTGCCAGCTGGCCATCTGCTCATCTTCATCAGTTTCAGGTTTGGATGATTGACTGTCTTCAGAGGTTGGAGAAGGTGGTGGGTGAGATGGTGGCCATTTCAGGGATGGGCATTCCTTGGGGGATGATGGCTTTTGGACATTGTTGTCAGGTGTGGAAGGAAAGTTGATGGGATTGGAGGCTGGGGATGATGGAGTTGGTGGGATGGTGACAATCAGAAGAGTTGGCAAAAGGGTAGATAATCTGGGCCTTGACTTGAATGGAATAGGTGGTGGTGGTAGCAAATGCAACTCCACGTTTCCATGCACAATTCCTTCCATCCGATTCATGTTTGCAGTCACCTGTTGTATGTGGAGTGGTGTTCCCTCCACTATCGGATTCTTGAACCTAACATGTCTGTCCTCAACATCCTGAAAATATCCACCAAATGGTGATGTGAGCGCTGGCACTCCATAAAAGTGGGAAGCTGGGACAGCGGCTTCCGCAGAGCCCTCTTGAAATTGGTGATGAATTAGTGGTGGTCCTGTCACAGCTATCAGAAGTGCAGAAGGTGCTGGAGTTTCAGGGAGGGTGGAGGTGCTGGCGAACATCAATTTATTGAGCTTGGGACGCATTGTGAATTTTGAAGAGGCTGAAATCCAGAATCAATCATTGGAGGTTCCATTGCAGGTGTAGTGAGAACAGACAGAGGTGTGTTGGGGTTGGGAACAGTAGAGGTACTGCTGTCCATCGATACATCCAACTTGGGACACTTCGCCAGTCTGAACAATGGTTGGTATTTGGGCATCAAGGCAGCAAGCTGTCATTTTGGTTTCTGTACCACCTGAAATCAATGTAATTACAACTAAATTGGTATCGCAATACACTTACCTTGGTGTTTGCCATTGGATTATTGGTTTTGGGATATTCAAATGTGTTTGTTTGAAGTGTTTGTTCCTGATCGATTGATTCTGAGTTGTGATGTGGTTCTGATCCAATTATCGAAATCAAATCCACTACTTACCCACAACATCACACAGTTCATTTGCTGTTCAACTTGCAATATCAGCACTACAATGCCTTCATACACTCAAGTCACTGAATTGTTCATTGCCAACCTCCTGGTTTCCATTCAATCTCCTCTCCATCATTCTGTCAAACAGGCGATACTTGGAGGTGATGAAGATCTTTTGCAACTTCTTTATGAACTTCCAAACTCACTGGTATGTTTTTTAACTATCTAAATTCTACATTATAACTCATCCTTTCTATCAAATCAGGAATTTAAGACCCTCATTGGGCAACAGGTATTGGTATGGATTGATGAGTGCAAGCTGGAGATTGTTCTTCTCCAACTTAGGGAAGGATTTCCAGTAGATCAAGAAAAGCTGAAGAGTTGGATTGTAAGTTAATTCCATTCACTTGTCAAGTAACTTCTAAATGTAGTTCCCAGTTGGCTACATCGTTGCAGGCTCAAAATGTACCAGAATGTGATGGAGACGCCCAATACGTCTTCATCCTGTCTCATGTCCTCATGAGCACTGCCTTGCAGCTTGACTGAGCACAGGTTGAACATGTGGAAATGAACTTCTGGAACATAAGACATGATGACCCATTCTTATGGCACCACCCAATGCTTTCAGATGAGTCCAGTGGTACTTGGAAGTGGTTTATGCAAGGACGTCAGACACCAGGTAAGTTTCACAATCTGAGATTGACTTAGACTATCTACATATTGAATGTCACATAGTGCAGTTCAAAACAGAGTGGGTGCACCAGTGGGCTCGACATTCAATCTGGTCATCATCGAAGGCAACATTGACCTCCAATCAAGGCATGAACTCTTAGAAATCATACCTCAGGCTGACAGCACTCCTTCATCTTCAACTCATAGCTCTTCCCTCATTGCAATGCAAGTCCACCCAACATCAAAATACCTGATGAAGAACATACTTCCCAAGGGATGGAAGATGCATATCAAAAGTAGGGAGTACATGGACAACTCTCCTGATGAGGTGAGGAATGAAGGGGACCAGGAGGACAAAGCAGGAGGGAGAGGGCAGAGCATGGTGCAGATGGATAAGGGGAAGAGGAAGCAGAAGGATATATCAGAGGAGAATCGAGAATCAGGGAGGAAAGGAATCATGAAAGCAGAGGTGATGGACATGGATTCAGAGGTCAACCTGCTTGCTGGAGACTCATCATGGCCCTCAAGCCCATCACCACCCAAGAAGATACGGAAGAAGTCAAACCTGAAGCCAGGAAAAGAAATGTCACAAGATGTGAATGTAGGCAACTCAGAGGCTTGTGAGAAGTGTGTGTACAGAGGGACAGCATGTGTTTATGTGGGAAACATAGCTTGTGAGGCATATCGATTTCACAAGCAGAAATGTACTAGGATTGTTGGGGGTTGGAGTGTGAAAAAGAAAATGACGACGACAAAGAAAGGAAAGAAACAGGTAATCAAGCCAGCACTGGCAACAACCCCAGCTGCAACACCAGCATCAGGCAAGGTGCACATAGGGGAGGCCTCCTCATCAAACACCACCCTACATCAATCAAGCAGGGCTTGAAGCAGTTCAAAGCCACCACAGGCACCAAAGGCTTCACCTACACCAAGCAAACAATGTCAAAACCAACAAGGAAAACTGCGCCGACGCCAAAGTCAAAAGGAAAATCGAACTCAAGAAGTCTGTCAAAGTCGAAGTCCAGGAAGGATGATGAGGATGGGGGAGAGACTGGCAGAGTGAGTCTGGAGGGTGTGATGGTACCTGAGTTGGGGCAGGTACCATCCCTGTATGTCTATCTCATAAATTGGGATGGGAAGCAGATCACAGGTGGAGTCCAAGTTGGCGACAGTGAGAGGACCATCGGGAGGGAGAACAAATTAGGGGATGTGGAACATTTGCAAAGGGAGAATATCCAAGTAATGAAGGAAATGGCAGAGATGTGAGAGGAGATGAGGAAGTTGAAGGAGACAGTGGTTGGGTTGCAAATGAGCCAAAGTATGCTCATCAGCCACCACAATGCTCACACTGCACTCCTGGAACGGCATCAGCAAGTGTTGATGACCATTACCTCCCAGCCTCCAACACCATCCGACTGATGAACACCATGTGAGGATGGAGATGCAATGTACCGTCTCAGCATGCCACCATCCCGCTGTTCCTCTTCTCCACAGCCATCAAATTCTATGATGCATTTCCTGATGCTTCCATTGCCCTTGCCTCATCCCCCCAATCATTCCATGTCCCCCTTGCCCACACCGAGGACATCAAGAATGTTCACCAAATTTATCCATCCCAGCATGCTCAAGCTCAACAAGCTCAACAAGCTCAACATTTTGTCAAGTCCAAGCTATTTGCATAGATATCATGCAGCCCCCAACGTTGCGATGGAAGAGGGCCTTCCTGTTGCAGGACCATCACATGTGGCTTGGGCTGGTGTCAAGGAAGGAGAAGTTATGAGTTCAAGGGTGGTAGTGCTGAAGGCTGCCATAGAAGCCATGTCAGAGAAGGTTTGGAGTGGTGAGGCTGGTGCTTTGGGGTTGGGAAAGCAAGAGGAGGACAAGCGACCTAGGATGCTAATGCCTAAGATAATGCAATCCCCAGCTTGCTGCTTCACAGACAGAGGCGGATGAAGTTGACATGGAGTGTTCTGCCATGGCTGTCAATAGACCCAATGATGGATTAGAGAAAGGTCAAGTGCATGAAAGAATGCATTGGAACACAATTATTTAATGTATACTTACTTTTTTCTAATATCATGCATGTTATACACTTAAGCATTGTTGGACAATAAAACAACAGATAGAGGCAACAGACAAGAGTCCAGAACAAATTGTTATGGACCTTAGTCAGCATTATGACAGACAAGCTGCTGTACGTTACACTGGAGATATGAATGAAATTCCACAACAGCTTCTCATGAATGGACCATAGTTGTCATTATGAAGGACAAGCTGCTGTACACTACACTGGAACTCATGATGATGATTTCCGATCTGATATGTGTTTGACCTGACATGTGAAGATTGCCAATCTGACATGTGGTATCCCGATGTGATATTTTTGGCCAATATGTGAAGTGTTCCGATCCTACATGCTGTTTGACCCAATATAAAGTGTTAGGAGACCAAATTGAATCAGACACATGTCAGATTGGGATACTACACAAATCGGCCCAAAAATATCAGACTGGGACATCACCTGTTGAGTGGATCGGAACACTTCATATCAGGTCCTCACAAACAATGTCAGATCGGCAATCTTCACACATTGGGTTGAACTCACATATTGGATCGGAAATGATCATGGGTCTCACCCCATGTCGGATTGGAACAATTAACCTATTGGCCAAAAATATCGGATCGGCATGCCACATGTTGGATTGGCAGTCTTCACGTCAGGTGCAACTCATATATTGGCTCGGAAATCATCATGAGTCAAACCCCCCCATGTCAGATCAAAACAATTCATCTATTGGCCAAAAATATCGGATCAGGACATCATCTGTTGATGAGTGAGACCACCACATGTCCAGTCAGAACACTTCATATAGGGGCCAACAATATCAGATCATGACACCACATGTTAGATTGGCATCTTTCACATGTCAGGTCAAACAAACATATCAGATTGGAACACTTCATATTGAGTCAGACCACCACATCTCAAAAGGAATACTTCTCTTATTGGGTCAGCAAACCCAAAAATGTATGATCACAAATTTCAGATCTATGTGAGGAATAGATTTAAGGCTCACATTTTCTTCAGTTTCTGTGATCAATATGAAGTGTTCCAAACCAATGTTTAACACCCTAAGATATCGGATCAGGACAGATCATAATTTGGCCAAAAATATCAGATCAGCAAACTTCACAAACACCTATATCTGATTGGACATCATCATTGAGTCACACCACCCCATGTTGGATTGGAACACTTTACATATCGGCCATAAACATTGGATTGGGACATCACCTGTTGAGTCAGTCCACAACATGTTGGATCAGAACACTTCACATATCAGCCAAAAAATATCGGATCAGGATACCAGATGTTGGCTCGGCACTCTTAGGTATGCCAATCCAATAGTTCTGGCTGATGTGTTAATTGATCCAATCTGACATGGGGTTGTCTGACCCCATATTAGGTGTTCCGACCTAATATTTAACAACTAGGATATCGGATTGGGAGATCATATTGAATTAGACCCATGTCGGATCGGGTCCAATCCAACAAGAGGTGGTGTTTCATGATGATGATTTCTGATCTGATATATGTGATCGACCCAACGTGTGAAGGGTGCCGATACAAGAGTCCAGAACAAATTGCAATGGACCTGAGTCACCATTATGGACAAGCTGCTGTATGTGACACTGGAGATATGAATGAAATTCCACAACAGCTTCTCATGAATGGACCTTAGTCACTATTATGGAGGACAAGCTGCTGTACATTACACTGGAGATATGAATGAAATTCCACAACAGCTTCTCATTAATGGACCTTAGTCGCTATTATGGAGGACAAGCTGCTGTACATTACACTGGAGATATGAATGAAATTCCACAACAGCTTCGCATGAATGGACCTTAGTTGCCATTATGAAGGACAAGCTGCTGTATTTTACACTGGAACTCATGATGATGAATTCTGATGTGTGATATGTGTTCAACCTGACATGTGAAGGCTGCTGAGCCAACATGTGGTGTCCTGATCTGATATTTTTGGCCAATATGTGATATGTTCTGATCTGACCTGGGGGGTGGTGTGACAACTTGAAGTGTTCTTTCTGATCCAATATATTTGTTGGACCTGACATGTGAAGGCAGCCAATCCAACATGTGGTGTCCCAATCCAATATTTTTGGCTGATATGTGATATGTTCTGATCCCACCTGGGGGGTGGTGACATCTTGAAGTGTTCTTTCTGATCCAATATATTTGTTGGACCCAGCATGTGAAGGCGGCCAATCCGACAGGTGATGTCCCGATCCAATTTTTTTGGCCAATATGTGAAGTGTTCCGATCTGACATGGGGGGTGTGACAATGATCATGTCTGAGCTGATACAGGTGATCGAGCCAACATGTGAAGTCCAATATCCTAGTTGTTATATATTGGGTCAGAACACCTCATATGGGGTCAGACAACCCCATGTCAGATCAGATCAATTAACACATCAGCCAAAAAATATTGGATTGGGATAACAGATGTCAGCTCAGCACTCCTAGGTGTGCCATTCCAATAGTTTTGGCCAATATGTGGAGTGTTCTGATCAATCATGTGGTGGTGTGACACATGATGTCTGATCCAATATATGTGTTCAACCCCAAATATGAAGGCTGCTGATCCGACATTGTCATTGAGTTGTGACTCATCATGATGTGTTCCGATCTGATATTTGTTTTATTTTACATCAAGGATCCCAATCTGAGATGTAGTAAGGTAGGCACCATTGAAACCCAACTAGCACTGCCACAATAAGTACAGCCACCTTCACACAGCCAAAATCAAGCTCGCATCTTCAAACCAAAAA